>CAUYQV010157847.1:0-13985 GCA_963574575.1 Galagoides demidoff | reverse complement strand
GGCTGGGGATTCGAACCCGCCACCTTAGGTGTACGTGGCTGGCGCCTTAGCTGATTGAGCCACAGGTGCTGAGCCAACATCTCCAAAAATTATTAATCAGAAAAGGGTCTCCTGCAATGAAGACGCTTAGAAAAACCTGTGCTGGGTTTTCCTACACCAACCTTTGATGACAGAATACTCGGTGGGGAGACAGGTCTCACAACTCACAACTGCACCTTGGCCAAATTCTAGCTCATCAGCTAAATTCTAAAAAAGGTTTAAAGATTCCATTTACTAAGGATCTAGAGCACTCAATATTGCCTAGCAAAATTAGCAATTTAGTGGAAAAGGCAAAAGAAAATGGATGAGAGAAAGGAAGCCAATTTTTTTAAAAAAAGGACTGACAAATATTTTTTCATGGGATGGAAAGGAGTTTCCCTTGTCACCTGTCCATACTGCGGTTCTCCATCCTTTACTGTGAACTCTGTCGAAACTCTCTGTGTGCTTTATTTGGCACCTATTATAAACACTCATGGTAGCATTACCTCCGGTATGTAATTAGTATTATCTTAAGGTCTCGTAAGCACCTTGAGGGCAGGAATGTTTGTTATCTTGTGCTCCTTTGGGCCCTCTCCACGGTCTAGCAACACTGAGTAACTGTAAAGCTAACTGCAGACATAAAGTGCACTGAGGACCAAACTCAGAATCAACGTGAAGAAAAAGGGGCAGGATGAAAGGGTGAGGGGTGAGGTTGCAAAGCTTTCAGACATGAGTGTGGGTTAGAAAATTGAGCTAAAAAATGAAATTTCCGATTCCAGATGATAATTCCTTCCCCACTGTTTATTTCTGGTCAGCATCAGGAATACATTTTCCTTTCAGCATCAGCTAGGCGCAGAACAAAAGAAAAGGAATGATTTAGTTAGTGCTCCAATGCTGAAAGTCAGGCGTACGGAGCAGGTTCCATTGTACGTCCCTGTATGTCCTGGATCTTGGTGGCTGTGCCCAGAGCGCTGTGGCTCCAATCTCCAGAGTGGGGGCCAATGCTGGATGCCTGGCTTCTGAGCAAGGGAGATGAAAGGCTTCTTCTAATGTAATAACTGACGGCCTCTCAGTGCCGTTTGAACTGTTTACAGACTGAGTTAACGATTACAGGCAATGTGTATCTTGGCCAGGCGCCCGAAATTCTTACCCACCCGTCAGATATTATCAAAGAGCCCTTCCATGCCTGGCTGGAGTCCTTCCAAAGCACCACACAGAGATGCCGACACAAAAGGAGGAGTGTTCAGAATGTGCTCTTTCTCTCCTGAGGCCAGGGCAAGAAAGTCAGGGTATCGGGCATGAATTCAGTGCTGAGGACACCGAGTTTCCAGGGCTGCTGAGGACTGAGAGGGCCAAGGTCAGTACTGGGGCCAGGAGGACCAGATTCCTTTCTAAGCATTTTGGTAGGTAAGGGTAAGTCTTTGCAGCTGGTTGAGTAGGGAATGGGGGTAGGGAAACAAGACCCTGGAGATGAAACAGAAATCTATAGCACATGACACAGAAGGCAGCCCCTAAGACAGCAGATCTGGAAGAACGAACTTCTTATCATGAGACACTGGACAGAACAGAGGAAAGTATATTGCTTTTTCCCCCCCGAGGGCAATGCACAAGTTGTAAAAAAAATCACCTAAAACAAGGACAGAATAGGAGACGTCATAAATGACAGTAAGTAAAGTAGGGGGAGCCGTAAACAAAACACTTCTTTATTGAATCCCAAAAGACTGAATGGTATCTGTGTGAAAAGTGTCAGAATGTTTTCACACAAATACATATTGAGTATTAACCATGAAATTTAATGGGAAACTGGCTAGTTTATGACTGCAAAATGGACCTGCCACAAATAATGCTGGAAATGCTTTCTGGGGACACAAATATTAAAGAGCACTCAAGTCAGGGAACACTAAGTTGACTGATTTAATTATATGCTAACTTATGGACTACAAAAGAAGATAGTTTTTACTACTTTTTTATTAAGTATGTATTGGGATCTGAACACATTTGAAAGTGGGACAAATGGTAGCACTTACAATTAATACATGTAAATCTAAAGTCATTCTGTAAGACAATTGCTCACTTATTCCAAAACTATTATCACTACCACTCTCTCAAAGGGGAATACCTGTCTTCAAAATCTAATGAGGGGTTATATGGCTTCTTTATTTCCGTATGTGGTCTCATGTTGCAGACAGCATATAAATTATCACAAAGTCATAAAATGCTCTTACAAGAAAACCTGGCAACAATGGATAATAACAATCATGTTCTTTTATCCACTATCATCATTATAATGTTGTATTTCCTTTAAAAATATTTTTTTTAGGCTCAGCGCCTGTGGCTCAATGGCTAAGGCACCAGCCACATACACCTAAGGTGGCGGGTTCGAATCCCCAGCCCGGGCCCGCCAAACAATGATGGCTGCAACCAAAAAATGGCTGGGAGTTGTGGCGGGCACCTGTGGTCCCAGCTACTTGGGAGGCGGAGGCAGGAGACTCGCTTGAGCCCAGGAGTTGGAGGTTGCTGTGAGCTGTGATGTCATGGCACTCTACCCAGGGGGATAGCTTGAGGCTCTGTCTCAAAAAAAAAAAAAATTTTTTTTTTAGAGATAGGATATCACTCTATTATCTAGGCTGGAATGCAGTGGCATGATCATAGCCCACTGCAGCCTCAAACTCTTGGGCTCAAACAATCCTCCTATCTCAGCCTCCCAAGCAACCAGGCCTACAGACATAAGCCATTATGCTTGTCTACTTTTTGAGGGGAGAGGGGACAGGAAGAGACAAGGGTCTTTCTATGCTGTCCAGGCTGGTCTTAAACTCCTGGCCTCAAGCCATCCTCCTTCTTCACCTCCCAAAGTGCTGGGATTACAGGCATGAGCCACCATGCTCAGCCTATATTGTGCTTCCTTGAAGTTTCAATTAGATATGGTTATTTTATTCTCCTGTCCTAACTTGCTGGATAATGTTGCTATTATGGAATAGCTGGTAACCCACCCAGTGTAGTGAGAATAGGCCTTCATGTTAAAATAGTCTTCTTTAAGTTATTTATCCTAAGGAGGAGATGAACTTGACTCTACATTTGACCTTTCAACAACACAAGTTCGAACTATTCTGGTCCACTAACCCCCAAATTTTCTTCTGCTTCTGCTAACCTGAGACAGCCAGAACAGCCTCCCCCTGCTTCTCAGTCTATTCAACATGAAGACTGGGAAAATGAAGACCTTTATGATGATCTACTTTCATTTAATGAATAGTAAATACATTTTCTCTAGCTAATTTTATTCTAAGACTACAGTATATAATACACAGAACATATGAAGTATGTGTTAATTGACTTTGTTATAGGGGAGTCAAAAGTTATATGGAGATTTCCAACTATGTGGAAGGTTAGCACCTCTAACCCCTGTGTTATTCAAGAGTCAACTGTACTATTTTGGTTAACAAAGTACAGGTCGGCAAATGGATTGACTGGACTTTTGAGATCCACTGTCATGTTTTATATGTTCTACAAAAAACCATGACCCATGTGCATTTACCTTAGAATCTGGTCCCATGCTTTTCTAGAAGATAGCCTCAAGGAAGGAAGGGGACGTGTCCTTAGCCTATAACTTGATATCAGAATGAAGAAATGTAATGCACTGGATATTACGGAAGTGAAGAGAAATCATTTAGAAAGTGATGAGGGAAAAGAGTAAATCAAGTGAGCGAGAACTTAAGTGTGTGGTATCAATGCAGTTTGGAAATTCGCAGAAACAAGACAGTCCAACAAAGCTTGTCAGGCAGCGTGGGTGAGCTCACACCTGGAGTACTTCCTATCCACTGCTGAGAGCCCTGACTTGGAAAAAGATTACTACGCAGAAGTTCCAAGCAGGCCAACAAAAGGATGCAAGGACTTGAGATGACTCGCCCAGAAAGGCAAGGGCCACCTAGATGAACACTTGAGGGAATAACAGGAAGGGTGTCACGTAATAGCTACTTCTTCAGTAATGGGGCTGCTCCAGAGGCATTGGGTCCGCCTAAACATGAGCCTGGAGGAAAAAAAAAAAAAGCCCCCGTTGATCCTCCCAACTCTTCTCATCTTCAGGGTTGTGAAAATGTATGGAGACACAATGATTTGGCTATTTTACAGATAGTCCACCTTATCTAGAGAACTGAAACTCTCCCACAGAGTTCTCTGCAGTATGGCATGGAGCTCTGCAAGCATGTGTATCAAGAGGAAAACAAAGCTCCTTATCGGTTTTCCATATAATAGGTCTGCTTGGACAGATTGACAGTATATGGAAAATAGATAAGAAACACCAATTTCCTTCCTCAATGAGATTAACACCACAACTTTTTCCTGCCTTCAGTACCTAGCAAAACTAGCAAATATTAAACAGGATCTGAAATTCCTTTGGGAAAAAATATAATTGTCTGGCACAGTGTACCCTACAAATTCAAAGATTATGCAAAGAGGATTATCATTATGAACCAATACAATGTGATATTACATTTCCTATCTTGAAACACATACACACTCAACTGTTTCTAAGAGCTGGTTCCATGATAAGAGACATCCAAATCCACTACCACAGCAACAGCAATGAAGTTATTTCTGCTTTATAATGGACAGTTTTTTAAGTTGTGTAAACTTGAACTTTAGAGACAGTCATAGTTCCCTGATACGTAAATCTATTGTGGCAATTTAATCAGAAAGCTGTAAAACACAAAAATCTGAGAAATATTCTTTTGGAAAATAGATCATATAACTTAGTCCCTCACTATAAAGATCAAGTGTTAAACAAATTAAAAAGAAAAGATCAGACTGGTTTTGTAGCTTGAGAAAAAGGAAAAAAACTGTGGTTTCTCTAGGTAAAAGTTTTCTAGATGATGTAGGAACTGCTGCTTAGAGACAACTTTCTAAACAAACTGCAAAGGGATAACTATAAACATTTCATCAACACATTACGATAAAATCCTTACCATTAAGGACAGAGAAAACCACAGATGCTGTGATTTCAGTTTTTCTCTTTCATTTTCTGTATTTTGCAATTTTCCCTAAAATCTAAGCTCTCATTTGATAGGGAGGGGAAAATAAAGATCTTTTTCTGGGCAGCGCCTGTGGCTCAGTGAGTAGGGCGCCGGCCCCATACACCAAGGGTGACGGGTTTGAACATGGCCCCAAACAAATTGCAACAAAAAATAGCTGGGCATTGTGGCAGGCACCTGTAGTCCCAGCTACTCAGGAGGCTGAGGCAAGAGAATCACCTAAGCCCAAGAGCTGGAGGTTGCTGTGAGCTGTGATGCCAGGGCACTCTACCAAGGGCAACAAAGTGAGACTCAGCCTCTAAAAAAAAAAAAAAATCCTTTTCTGATGGGAAGACCCAGTTGTCAGCATGTAGCCAGGCATGTGTTTCAGTTTCCTGTTAATGCAGCCTGCAGAAAACTGTCTCCAGATGAACAGCAGCAGTGCTATGCCAACTTATTCAACAAAATGAGGGTTGTTTTGTAATATATATTGAAATGTAGGCAGTGAACCTTGGTGAAGTATATGGCATAGAAGGGAACAGAGCTGGAACGTCAACATCTCAACCTAAATAAGACCAACATATATGGAGGACAGAAATGTGATAACAAATGATCATAGAGAACAAACATTTGATTCAACAGTCGGCACAGATTTTTAAATCACCCCCAGATCATTTAAAATCATTGAGACAAGAAACAGAAGGACCATTACATAGGTTAAAATTCTTAAGGGGTAAAGACTGTGAACACAACAGAGGAGAGATGAGCAAGCAAAATTTAGCTCTGATCCCACATGCTGAATTTGAGACAAGCTGAAACAGAGGAAAGTCAGTCAGTTTCTGAAGCGATTAGACTTAATTGTTTTCTACTAAGTGAAATTAACTAGAATTAGGAGTGGAAGAGGGAACTTGATAGTAAAAAACTAGATGGACTGTCCTAAGGTTGTCCATTTTGTATGTGACCATATTCTCCAGAGATAAAATTTCAAAGTCCAGATGGCTGCAAGGTCTCCAAAAGCAGCTAGAGACTGGTCCCAGGTTTGCTTAGAGGAAGTAGTTCCTCCTAATGGATTGAAAATGAGCACTTGGAATGTATATTCTATTAAAATATATATTCTCTATAATATATGCATATGTTCATTCTAAACTTTCATTTTTTATCCTTTATGTCTCTCCCTATATATACAACATACACAAACATATTACCATAATAGTTTTACGATAGCTACTTTTGTATAAAGTCAAAAATGATCTTAATTTCTAATGATTTTCTATCGATGGTTGGCATAATATATACCATCTTCATCCTCAACTTCAAATTCCTATAGAACTTGTTGAGTTATTTTGGTTCTGATAAAAATACTCAAGTTTTTTCTTCTCCTAGCTTAACCTTTATTTGATGAAAGTAAAGCTTAGAAATAAAAAAGTCTATGTGCATGGGGATGCAGAAATAAGGGTGAAGATTGAAGAAAAATCTCATCGACAAATTAGAAGGGAACATATATGTATATATAAGCAAGCTTTATTATAGGATAACTATTTAAAATTTAAAACAGGGCTGGGTACAGAGGCTCACGCCTGTAATCCTAGGACTGTGGGAGGCCAAAGTGAGAGGATTCCTTGAGCCCTGAAGTTCAAGACCAGCCTGAGCAAGAGCAAAATCCTATCTCTACTAACAACAGAAAAATTCGCAAAGCCTTGTGGCAGGTGCCTGTAGTCCCAGCTACTTGGAAGGCTGAGGCAGAAGAATCACTTGAACCCAGGAGTTTGAGGTTACCATGAGCTAGGCTGATGCCATGGCATTCTAGCTTGGGCAACAGAATAAGACTCTGCCTCAAAAAAGTTAAAATAAAATAAATAAAACAGAAAAATCAACTAGGATTGTGAAGAAAGTGCTCATCAAAAAAAAAAAAATACAGGAACTCTACAAACTAAAAAGGAAAGATCAACATCATTAAAAAAGAAAAAAGGATAATTTTACCTGATTCTCAAATACAACTGCCAATCACACAATAGAAATATTCTGATTAGCACAGGTCCTTAAATAAGAATAAAAGTTGGTGGTTTATTTACCTTTCCAAGGACCAGGAAGTCCTTATAAATTCAATCTGTACTGTTGAAACCCTTTCTAAAATGTACTGATGCACTTTCTTGGCTAAGTACGTCATATTGACCATAATTTAGCCTTTATTTGGTACCTATAACACTATATTATGGTCTGATCTCATAATGGGCTGAACTTATAAAGTCCCTAGGAAGTTCTTAATTATTTGCTTTTTAGGTCCTGTACATCTGGTTCTTTCTTTTAATTTATCTCTAGTGAATAAGTACAGTACAGAAATGATAAGTGTCCTATAAAACCCTGGTTCTGAGATAGAGAACAGAGTGAGAAATAAAAACTCAAATGATACTAAATTAACTTTGCCACCAACACTACCAAACTGGAACAACAGGGTATCTAAAGACACATTTTCACTTCTAGCCACAGAAATGAAATCTAGCAGTCATCATTCCTAACACCCTATTGCTTAGAATCTCAAGACTTTGTCCAACAGCCTCAATAAATGTATAAAGATATCAAGAGGTAAAGGTCAAAAAAGGAGCCAAGAACATCAAACAAGGCCGCTGGAAATGACCCAAAACATCACATGCTGGGCTTTCTTTTTAATGATAATAACAGTGATACTGAATGTTTATCCATGCCTTTATTTCAAAGCGCTTTAAGTGCTGTGCAGACATCTCTCACTAATCTTTATTAGGCCTTGGGAAGAAAACTGTTTTACCCAAGAAGTGCCTTCAGAGAGGAAGGAGGTTTCCCAAAGCCAATAAAAGGGAAAATATTTGCCCCCTCTCTCCCCCTCCCCGCTTGTCTCCTAACTCCCACTGTGTTGTACTGGTGATTGAAATGAATTATAATACCATGCAAGTGTTGAAAGGATAATAATGGTAATTGAGTTTGTTTCCAAAAGAGTTATAAGCTATGTGTGTTTAATCGTAACAGTTAACAGGTAAGCAGGAAAGATGAGGAAACCCGTAATTATCTTCATCCCATTATTTACCTATTGGGGAAAAAAAATTTCCAAAAATTGTAAATTGGTAAAGTTATAAAAAAACCTGAATATAGATTTTTCATAGTGCAGAATATTAGACTCTCAGAT
This sequence comes from Galagoides demidoff, assembly GCA_963574575.1. Lineage (NCBI taxonomy): Eukaryota > Metazoa > Chordata > Mammalia > Primates > Galagidae > Galagoides > Galagoides demidoff. The sequence continues at coordinate 5,807 of CAUYQV010157847.1, read as the reverse complement.
GGCACAAAGGTTATGTTTACCTGTAAATTATTTCAGGGCCACAAATATTTTATAGTGCTCTGACTAAAACTGCTCATTCTCACTTTGATCTAATTCTTCTCAAATGGGGGAACTGGGATTCTCAGAGACTTGTGGGATGATTTCCAAGAAGGCTATAGAATCTTATCTGCTAAGCTTTAAAGAACATGTTAGGACCAGAAGAATATAATGAACTGGGTAAATCCGTCCCCTTCATAATACCAAACTCCTTCCCTTCTACCCCTTAGAAACCTGGCTGCAAGCTAAGCAGGAAGCTGAAGCTTTGGCACTGATCAGTTATCTTCAGAGTGGCAGCAATTAAAAGAAATATCCTAAAATTTCAAAAAGGGAAGATGCAAGAGTGATGTATAATATGGTTCTAGGGTCCCTCCGATTCTGACAAGTAAAAACTTAGAAAGCAGCTGCTTTGTGTCAATGATCACCTTGATGATGATGGAAGGAAGTTAATGGGCTTACCCATGTCAAACAGCCAGATGTACAAAGGTCCGGGGCAGGCAAGTGATTCACCATAGCACAAGTAAGGCAGTAACAGTGAGTTCCCACCCTAGAACTTACACACTATTAGTCATTTCCTAAGTCACGAAAGCCACTTGTACCACATGAGGGTAAGTTAATCAGCCGTTGGCCCACAAAATTTTGAAGCTAAAGTTCTGTCCTTTTAGCTATACATTAAAAAATAAAAATAGCCTTGTTTAATTGGCTAATGCCAAAATGAATTCAGATAGCCAACTGCACCTAAAGCAATAACCCTCACACTTAGTACTATTTCTGAAACTAATTAGATGAGTAAGGAGGAGCTCAAGTCTAATTACTATTAATAATAATAATATGTTACATTGGCAATTTTCAAAGACAATGCTCGTATGTTATTTCATTTCAGGCAGTCAGGCCATTTATTACTATTATCTCCATTTTACTCATGAGGGCACAAGCTCAAAGAAGTTAAGCAATTTTCCTTGAGGTCATAAAGCAAAAAAGATCAGAGCTGAGATTAAAATCCAAGCTTACCAAAAGCACTTCTTACTGTAGGATGTTGCCACTCATTTTAGAACACCTTTAGTGTCTTATCATCATACAAGTATCATTATCTGCGGGCACTATGCAAAGAGAACCATTTGGGGGCATATTATTATCTTCAATTATTTGATTGGCAATAGAAATTACGTTCTTAAGCCAGAAGACCTCTGGTTATATATAAAGTTAGAAGATAATCCAGTGACTCTGCCCTGAGGGAACCTAAGAAACACTCTCATAATTCAAAAGGAAAAAAACCATCTCATCAAGGAGGTTAGATTGCCTCCCAAACAAATGCATAATCAGATAGCATTCAATTGGTGGCCAGTAGGGTAACCTACATTTCTGGGTAAAGGGAAAAGGAGCAGGGAGAGATGGTAGCTTCTCATGTTGGGAACTTTGCATGGTGGTCTGACCTTAGAGATACGTCCCTAAACTATTCTGGGTAGAACACACTCCCCCTTCATGATTGATTGTTAAGTGCAGAATTGCACAAGGCAATTTCACATAAATTATTACCAGATGATTCGTCATTATTAGTAGATCCTCACAAAAAAGTCTTGAAAACCAGGTGAACCAGAAAGTTACATTTCCTTCATTTGATAAACAATAAAATCAGTGTTGAATGCTAGAGCCTAGCCTACAAGTCAATGGGAGAATCAGAACTAGTATTCCTGATATTGGGTCAACCAAGTGTTTGGGGATGAACCCAATGCCCGGGTGCCAAGTACTATAGTATCTGGGTAGAGTTTTGCTATAGAAGAAAATCAGATCTTCTGGCAGCACTTACAAGGCAGGTGCAGTCATAAAGAACTTGACTTTTGATTCTATTGTCTCTGCCAGGACAGGTGGTATGGTAGAAATATGGAATCCTGCCAGACAGGCTCCAACTCAAACTTCCCTTTAGAAAATAAAACAGTAAAAATAGAAACAAAATGCCAAATCCTGTCCCATACCTTGAAGATTGATATCATTTGAAAAACTTGGACATTTTATATAATAAAAATGTTTTTCAAGCACACATCCACTCAGGAGAAATAGGATTATGAAAAATCAAAGGTCAGAGGCAGGTTAGGCTCTTCCCCTAGAGTTTAATTCCCTGTTCTCCTATGTGAACTACAGGGACACTCTCTCATTTCAGTGAATTTTACACAAATATTCCTAGTGTAAAAAAAAAAAGCTATAGATAGAAGTAACACAGGAGAATTAGCACTGGTGAGTGGCATAAAAATCTTTGGCAAATCCTGCTTATCTCACAGATCCTACCTTACCTTCTTAGTACAAACCAGACCAAAGGTTTGAAAATGGCCAGGCACAGTGTCTAATGCCTGTAATTCTAGCACTCTGGGAGTCCACAGCAAGAAGACCCCTTGAGCGGAGTTTGAGACCAGCCTGAGCAAGAGCAAGACTCTGTCTCTACTCAAAATGGAAAAACTAGCTGGACGTTGTGGCAGGTGCCTGTAGTCCTAGTTACTTGGGAGGCTGAGGCAAGAGGATGGTTTCAGCTCAGGGAAGTTTGAGGTTGCTATGAGCTAGGCTGATGGCACAGCACTCTAGCCTGGGCAATAGTGAGACTGCCTCAAGACAGTGGGACCATTTTAGAATGGTCAGTTGATGATATTGTGAGAATGACTTTCTCCAAAATTACTACAGAATGGTTAGTTCAGAACAGAGTGAAAATACAAAGGTTTATAGTGGCAAAAAACAGACAACTGACATTTTTACCAGGCTTGTCTTCAGGGAAAGCCATTGGGACTGCTGATGTAGGTTACTGACCACAAGGACACCACAAGAAGGCTCCAGGGAAGAGTGATCAAAGAATCCTCGCAAGGGCACTGTAGCTGCCACTATTGGAAAGTCTGAGCATTTTTGGTGTTCCTGGAATCTGTTTCCAACCACTACTCTGTGGTTGCCATGAAGGAATAGGAAGAGACTGAAAATCTTCTAGTGCAAATATTCTCTTCAGCTCATAACCACAGAACCAAGATTAAAATAACAAGAATGTATTTTGCCTAGGGCATGTTTCTGCCTAAATCTGCCCTATCCATCATTGTATTTTTCCTAATTCTTATTTTTGTTAATCTGCTCCAAGAAGAAAGCTAGATAATCTATAAATAGATTATAGCTTGGAAAATTCATGAAAAGCTTGAAAAATTCATGGATTCAGAGAAGTCTCCTCTTCAGAGGGAACCAAAATCTCTTAGAACAATGCTCTACAAATGTCTTAAAAGTATAAGGGCCAAAATATGAAATGAATCATTGTTATTACCCAGAAAATAACTTCTTGAAGTTATAGTCTTAATTCTCCTTTAATGATAAGTGGTGTATTCGGGCCCCAGAGATGAGGCTGTGACGCTGGTATGTAACTGGTGGCTGTGCCTCTTTATGCCTGACTCCATCTGTCTAAGTTCTTCCTTCCTTTACTTGCCAAGACCTGAGTTCAGGCCCTCAGGGTGCTAGGTTTTCCTTTGTGGAAGAAAATGACATCATCAACACCTCAGCGACAGTGCAGAATGCAGGGAATGTGGCTCCCAACATTTGGTGATATCATCAACTGCCCTGGAAGAAACCCCAAATTCCCAAGAGAGAAAACATTGGTTTAAAAGGTTTATCTTGTTGTTTAAGTTCATTAATAGTGTTTGATGTTCCCAAACATTAGGTTTTTAAAAGGGCAGATAGGGTAGTGGGACCTCTTTCAGTTAAGTCTGCACCTCAAAAACCAAACATACGTGAATTAAGTCCAGAAAGAGCAATTCAATTCATTTGTTTCTTACTAAGACACATCCACCAAGGAAGAATAAAGACTTAGTTATGTTAGGCTCTCTCCCAGCTCTGAGATGAGTATATTCTTTGCGAGAATTGCTAATGTTGCAAGTTTGCATTCAAAATAAATTCTAGGCACTCACATAATCCCCCAGTCTCCTCCAAACTTTCTTTGATGTCCAACAACTAAGGACAAGGATCTTTGATTATAAAACAATTTCTTTGGTTAGAAGAAAATTCTTTGCAGGGCGTGAACAGCAGGAGAAAGAAAAGGTTTTTCTGAAGTGCAAACTAGTTGGAAACCCCCTGGGGAAAGAATCTGATTCCCAGTCTTTGAGAGGAACAGGCCTGCCTATACAAGCTGCCTCTGCTGAAGGCCTCTAAGAAGGCGCTTTTGTGTCTACTGTATGGCCCTCAGCAGCAGCACGGTGCCCCTTCTCTTTTTTTTTTTTGCCAGCGGAAGTTTTCCAACTCTGGGAATACACAATGCAGAAAGTCACGGTTTAATAACAAGGCATAGTTACTAATCAGACGGCCCCATTTCTATTCCTCCCAGATGCCTCCAGATGCTTGCATACCAGAGCTCTATACCCTCAGCCCCATGTGTGGACACCTCACCAGCTGCTCTGAAATCTTATTTGTAATGTAATTATCCCACTTATCTCTAACAATTCACAAAATATTTTAGGATCAGAGCACCCTACTCTTTCAACTGCCACCCCAGACTGGTTCTAGGTTATCTCTGGGTCTTCCAGGTCTTTCCAAAGGTTAGATTCACTTAGGTGTAGGTCAGTGACTGAAGTAACTGTACTGCGATCACTGGGACAGCCTTGACGGAAGATTCAGAATAAGGGTCTTCAATCCTTTCCTGATATTTTAAAATATAAACCTCCAGAGAAAGCCTTCCCTTCTGTGTGTGTTAACTGGAATGCGAATATAGTACGGGACAGGAAGACTGGGGGTTCAACTGAGTCTGATGATTGGGGACAGTACGGGACAGGAAGACTGGGGGTTCAACTGAGTCTGATGGTTAGAGACAGTATGGGACAGGAAGACTGGGGGTTCAACTGAGTCTGGCACTTACTTCTGCTACCAATTCACTGCATGACTTTAGGGAATTGAGTCAGATATTTTTCTATCACCTACCAAGCAAATTTTATCTCAGGGAAAAGAAATAAATTGGCAACATACATGTCCCTTTAGTGTATTAAATCTATTCTAGAATAAGTATAAACTCTAAAGTTGTGAGCCAGAAAGGATCTTAAAGATTTTTATTTAGTTACTCCACCAACACCACACTAACAGATCAGAGGTTAAGTGACTTAATTTTAATTTTTAAATTGTTGTTAAGCACCTATGGACTTTTCAACTACCCACGGGGAGCAACTGAATAATCTCCAACACTCTCTGATGGTAATATAAAATATATGATGTATACCACAGCTTACTAACTTAAGAGTAGGACATAGCCTAATGCTATCAGAGCAGATAGGTACACTCCCCTTGAGTTGTTCTCTAGATCCCTCATATTATACTTGAACCCACACATTTTCAAGAATAACACATATTTATGAGTAAAGTCAATAATGAAGAAAAAGTATTAGAAACAAATTTTGTTAATTAGAGGTGACAGTCAAATAGTCTTCATCTTCTGCCTACAGGGTCTCAGTATTTATTTCCTCCTCTATGGAATAGAGCTTGTGAAGAATTAAAAGCAAGCCAATCGGCTCGGCGCCTGTGGCTCAAGCAGCTAAGGCACCAGCCATATACACCTAAGGTGGCGGGTTCGAATCCCGAGCCCGGCCCGCCAAACAACAATGATGGCTGCAACCAAAAAATGGCCGGGCGTTCTGTAGTCCCAGCTACTTGGGAGGCTGAGACAGGAGACTCGCTTGAGCCCAGGAGTTGGAGGTTGCTATGAGCTGTGATGCCATGGCACTCTACCCAGGAGGATAGCTTGAGGCTCTGTCTCCAAAAAAAAAAAAAAAAAA
>CAUYQV010157846.1:0-25446 GCA_963574575.1 Galagoides demidoff | reverse complement strand
TGCCTTTTACAATAAGACCTATGGTGCATAATGCAAGGGTACATGTCGGACCTATTAGTATGGAGTATAAATGTCTTAACACAATAATTAAGTAAACGAGATGAGGTATATATTAACCAGTGTGATGTAAGCATTCCTAATGCTATATGAAATCAGCAGACTGTACCCCATAAATGCATTAATGTATACATGAAAAAAATAAAAATAAATAAATGAAATAAAATAAAAAGAAGAAAGTAGAAAACTCAAGCACAGCACAGTGTATAGCACTGCCTCCATGTGCGAAAGGGAGGAATAAGACTACGTATTTATTTTTTGCTTGTATGTGCATTAAAAAGCACTGAAAAGTTGTTGCATAACTTGCTCAGAGTTTAAGAATCTCTGAGGAAAGGAAGAATTTGCTGAAAGGGAAGAGAGAGGAGAGCAAGACCGGTCCACATATATTTTATTGTGTTGTTTTGGTTTGTTGAATCATGGGTTTATATTGCCCTTTCAAATAAAAATCCAGGAAGGGTTAAAAAAAATTGAAGCAGGGGAATATTTACTGGGTGTAAGACAGTAAATGCAAAATCTCGTGCAGTCCCCATAAGAGCCCTGCAAGGTTTTTTGCAGATGAAGGGAAGGTTGCTGAAGTGATTTGTCCATCCCTCTATCAATTCACTTTCCTCATTTCTTTCATTTCCTAGCTCAGGACTAACGTCTTGCCAGTCTTCATGGCTATGCGATTCCAACCAATGGTTTTTCTTTAAAAATCTCTGTAGCAATTAAATACATAGTTCACACCATATTCTTTCAAAATAGCAATATCCTTAAGGTCTTTTACCTATATTTGCTCCATCTGAACAGATTGTAAAAACCATATCACATTCCACAGTTACCACATTTGTCTCCTCTCCCCCAGAGCTTCCAGGCACTCTGAATCACCACTCTATAAATCCAAGGTTATAAAACAACTTTTATTTTGTGGAGGTCCATGGAATTTACTCAGTCTTTAATTAAATTGAGTCTTCCTAACACTTTGTCAGGTAGGTTTTAACCTCATTTTACAGAAGAGGAAACTTAGGCTTAGAGAGACTCAGAAAGATTAATTAGGAGTCATATCCAGGACTTCTCACGCCAAGATAAAGGCTCTTTACCCTTAGATAGACCAGAGCTAGCTCTAGCTGTTAGCTTCCAAAGAAATATCTGGTTGAACTACATGTTTATTCCAGAAAAACGTTTGGGTCAATGAGGACGTAACTGAATTTATGTTTCACATTTTAAGAAACTGTCAAGGTGTTTTACAAAGTGACGGCAACATTTTATATTCCCACTGGTAACGTGTGTGGGTTCTGGTTAATCTATATCCTCGTCAATAGTTGTTACAAGGATGTGTATTTGATGGGAAAATGGCAAAAAATGTCATCTAGGTAGAGTTTTAACTGCAGTTCTTCTATCTCGAGTAAAGCTGAGCAGCCCTCAGACTAGCAGCGCCAGCAACGGGAGGCCCCATAGAAACAGGGACTCTCAGGTCTCATCTGGCACCTGCAGAATCAGAATCTGCATTTGAAGATCCCCACGTGTTTCCTATGACTATTCAAGTTGGAGAAGCTCTCTCTAAGGCACTGTTCAGTTATAACCTATGATCTCTCCATCTCAGACAACCGTTGAAGGAGGTATTTCATCACCTACCACTCCATCTGCTGGCTCTGAGGAACACTATTAAATATCTCTAAAATATCTTCCAGGACATCTTGGGATAGTGGAATGAAAAGTTGGATCTATTTGAAAAGATTCAAAAATAGCTACAAACTGAGAGAAAGGAGGGAAGTCTAATTCTTCCTGTTTGGCTGTCAATGCAGCTCTCATGGCCTGGAGAGTTGGTCTCTGCTTCATGCTGAGTATTATAGGTGGGACATTTCTGCCCTGGGAGTGCAGTGCCCAGCACCACAGTAAAATGGAATCCCAGACTGCTTTCCCGAGTGTGTTGAGGTTTTTGGCTAGCCTGGCTTGATTCCTTAGAAAAGAAGCTACCTTTGCCTGACATGTTTTTTCTGAGACCACAAGTCTGTTGACTGTTTCTGTATTCAGTGGTTATTGCTGTGTTAGTCAGCTTGATAGCTTGTTACACTTTCTTGATGATTAAAAAATGTTCTTTATATGTTTGCTTGTTGGTTTTAATTTATAGCATGGAAGGAAGATGTCTCAGATCATAAGAATCGGCTTAAATCATGGGGATTATTCATCAGTGGGGAGCACTGAAAAAGGCTGTAATTGAACAGTGTAATTTTCTGTATTTTCCAAAAAACCTCATGTGGGTATTTTCTTTATTCCTAAATTTTGGTATTATGTGTAATACTTTGCCTAGTTTTAAAAGACCTTTCCTCTCCTCTCTTCTCTTCTCCGCTCCTCTCCTCTCTCCTCCCCTCCCCTTCCCTCTCCCCTCCTCTCCTCTCCCCTCCCTCCCCTCCCCTCTCCCCTCCTCTCCCCTCCTCTCCTCTCCCCTCCCTCCCCTCCCCTCCCCTCCTCCCCCTCCTCTCCCCTCTCCTCTCTTTTCCAGCACAATCTCATTCTGTTGCCCAGGCTGGACTGGAATTCCTGGGCTCAAGTGATCCTCCCATCTCAGCCCCCAACTAGCCGGGATTACAGGTGTACTCCACTATACAAGGCTAAAAAGAGCATTTTGAGTTTGAAAATCTAGAACATTCAAAAAAGTATAGGGAGAGGTAAAAACAAAGCAATAGGAACAAAACTCGAAGTTCAATACTCAATGATTGGTTCCCTTTCCACTCTTCCTGCTGGAATGGAGATCTTTTCTTTCCTGCTTATTTTTCTCCATAGCTGATAGTGAGAAAGCTTGTTTTAAGATTTCTTGTTTCATTATGACAAGAAGGACAGTGATTGAGCTTTCTTGCAGGGAGTAGCAGGATGAGTCAGCCAAAGTGACAAGGAAAGGACACAAATAGAGTTGGACCATCTCCAGAGCAGCTGGGGCTTGAATTTTCTGTGACTCTAGGCCTTCAGACAGAGTTCCCCGAGCCCCAGCAGATCCTGTGGATTCCTGTATATCAAACTCTATGTGCCCACATCTCATCGTCCAGAGAGCCCCAGGCTGGGTTACTGATGCTGTCTGTGACGGCCCTCATAGTAAAAAAGATATTCCTTCCACAGGGATAGAGTTCTTCTTGCTGTGAAAGGTCGGTTTCTTGGACACACACATTGTCCAGCCTTTGGACAATGTATGATTAAGAAACATGGAAAGAATTTGGAATTCAGAGCCAAGCAGCCCTGGGCTCTAACTCTAACTTAGTCACTTCATAATTTTATGACCACAAGCAGCATTATTTAAATTCTCTTAGCTTCCTTAATTGTGCATGGGTTAGTAAAACCCAGTCTGTAGGGTCACTGTAGAAATTAGAGATGACGGATGTTCAGTACCTGCAGTTAACAGGCACTCAGGAAATGGCACTGCGGCTGTCACTGTCTGCCCCTTAAGTCAACTCCTTTGTGGGTTGATGTCAAGACAATTCTGTTAATTTTGGTTCCACATCCATATCTCTGTGCCCACGTCTTTTATGAAAATTCCTTCTGGAATTAATAGAATTCCAAACATCACTAGCATCCTTCTAAGATTCCAAATTCATGAGCTCTCTCTCTCTTTCTCTCTCTCTAACATGTATTTTCTTGCTGGTGGTAAAAAGATACAAGGGAAGAATCAAATCTAGTCACTGTCCTCCGGGAGCCTTTAATCTCATTGGGGAGACAAGACTTAGACACAAGATACAATTAGAGAATAATAAAAGAGGGTGAGAGCACTCAAAGTGCTGAGTATAATGTTCTGTCCCTCTGTCTGCTTCCGAATTCCACTTCTGCTTTATTAAACACTATTGCCATCCTGCTGACTCATGTTCAGCTTCTAGGCCCTTAAGACTATAATATTTCTCTGCTGTACGTGCACATAACCAGTCAGAATATTCTATTGTGTGCAATATTGCTGTAGCATGCTATATTTGGGCAGTTTTCCCAGGGTTTTCTCCGTGGCACTTGTCCCCATCAAAGTTCACTGTTTGCGCCTGACAATTTTTCTATGCTGTCAACCCTGTAATAGGGTTGCACCAGAATCCCAATAGTGATATCTTGAAGTAAAGCTCTTTAAACAGCTGTCTTGCCTGCACTATCTGATATTTCCACATTTTCTCACTGTACTTTGATTCAAAGTCTTAGAGTTAGGTAGAGGGAAGGGTGGATAAATTTCAATTACCATGTCCCTAACCAGACAGATGACCTTGGCTTATCACTTCCCGTCTCAGTGCCTTGGTCTCCTCATAAAGAGAAGGGGGACTAGGTGAGATTTCCAACACAGACAGGTTATGATTCTCTTACCTGAAAGATTAGAGATCATTCACCTGGCAAGTAACACATGAACCCTACGAGAAAGCAGGTCTTTATCAGTAGGAGATTCAGTCACTTGCAGCAAGTGAAAAGAATATTCTCCAAAGCAGTCCGGAAGGGAAAGTGGCATGGAATTTTGGTAGGGTAGTAGAGAACTGAAAAGATGTTTCATCTTGTGGAGAGGTATAATTTCTCTTACCCATGCCTGGTTAGCTCAGCATGCTTCTACACGTGTCCCATATTATGGTAATGAATGAAACTATAGTTCCCCCCACAGTGAAGACTTAATAGTAATAAGGAAAGTTTACTGGGGTTCATCTATGGGCTGCCGGAGTCTGTCAGGTGCTAGTTTGAGGTGGCTAAGTAGTCATGACCTCTTAAAAAGAGGCTGCAGAACAGGTTGATCATTCAAGGTGGTTGAATTCCTATACTTTCTGGGGACCCTCCTTTCCTACCTACAATGTCACAGAGGGGCCCTTGTTTTGACATGAGTAGTGTCACTGACAACCAGCTCTGCCAGTGAAGAGCCAGCCTCTCTTCTGGGATGGGGCTCAGTATACCTTTTCCTCCTCTTTTCTCTCCCTCTAAGGGCATGTCTATGTGTGGTATTGTAACTTTCTGCTGAAAAGAGTTGCAGGACAATTCTGAGTCTTTCTCACCTCATGATGGTCTATACTGCAGACCCGTTAGACTAGGAATCCGCTGGCACCTGAGTCGGACCATCTCCAGAGCAGCTGGGTTTGCATTTTCCTGTGACTCTAGGACTTCAGAGCTCCCTGAGTCTCCACAGACCTTGGGGATCCATCAGTGTCAGACTCCATGTGCCCATATCTTGACCTCCAGAGCTGCAAGGCTGGGCTGCTTATGCTCTCAGGGACTGCTCTCCTACCGGGCAGGCTCTTTCTCCATAGGGTGGTAGAAGTAAGCCCAGTGGAAGCTTCCTTCTGAGCTAGTGGGATCAGCTAGAAGGCAACATAGAGAAAATGCTTACCATTTCTAACTTAGTAAATGTTGGTTTTCCTGAGTTTCTGAGAAATGCAAAGAGACAGTTTGTCAGGCGCCAACAATATAAAGTGAGGGTTCCCTGCGGCCATGTCCTGTGGAGGACATTTCAAAAGCAGCACAGGTGGCAATGTCTACCTTCAAGATGACTCCATCTCGGATAGTCAACAGGAACAAGGACAGCAAATACACAGAAAGGTGGCTGAGGAAGAATGGGGACCTCCATTCACCCAGGGTATATCTGGGTACCACTTGGAATGCTGGAAATGGAGGAGACTTGATAAGATCATTTCAAAACTCACATCATGCAGATGACAGAAGTGGGGCTCAGAGGACAAATGGCCACGGAAGGTCAGGGAGCTTGTTAAAAGCAGGCCTGGGCTCTCCTCCTGCTGATCTACTCAAGGTCATTTCCACCACAGTACTTTGCCTCTGCTGGGGTTATTAGTTTGGGGTTGGTGAGTTAAAGTTACCTGGGATGGCTGTATTTGAAAATTATTTTCAAGTGGTTTGTTTGCAAGGCACATTATTTGGAGGTTTTGTGTATGGGAAGTTCTGGTTACAACGACTGTGGCTGATGCTTAGTAGGCATTCAGTAAGAGTTATTCTGAAAAATTCTGGATTTGTTGAACAATCAAAATAAAACTCCCATCATCCTTTTCAATTAATAGCTCCTGATTGAGGTAGAAGTAACTGAGTCATATTCATAAGTAGGTTTGCCTAATTATAGACAGGACCAGCTGGTGACTGTGTTCCGAGAGCCAAAAAGAAGCCTCACACATAAATAACCAGAGCGGGTGGAGGGGCCAGACACTGAGGTAGGAGTGGCCATCTCAGTCAACTTTGGGTGACTCAGGAAATGCCCGAGCATGCCCGAGTCTCTAACATGGGGACATGGTCCTATAAAAGGCATTTGCATCCTGGAATGAACCTTGCATAGCTGTTTTCCTCATTGTTCTATTAATGGTGTAAAGTAAAACACCCTTGCTCTGAGTTAAGCAGTTATGATGAGACACCCCCTTCTGATGCAAACATCTATAGCCAGTAAGGGACCTTGGATGCGTTCCTCCTAACAAGTGATGTTTCATAAAGAAAGCGTGGGCTTCTCAAAGGTGTTCTAGTTGTCTACGTATTTCCCCTCTTTAACCATTTATCAAGCATATTTTACATACTTCACCGTAACATAGTATCGTATAGTTTTCAATGCTTTACATCCGCTCATTTTTCTATGCTGTCATTTTCTCATTTTTCTACAGCCTCTGAGCGAGGTGATTATAATGCGCCTAGTATTACAGAAGCGATAAAAAAGCCATTAATTTGGGATCCCATGGAGGTGACACATGGTCCCATTTTAGCCTGGGGTTTTTGCAGTCACATTCTGGATTTCAAAGAATACACTAGTTAGGGACCTCAGTGCTAGGCTAACAGAGATTAAGTGACTTGCCCAAGACCACACAATTATTAAGTGGTAAATCCGGGAGGCCATCCAAGACTTTTGACTCCAGTCAATTATTTTTCCTTCCACCTCACTGGGCTTATTAAATTGAGATTGCTGGCCCTATTCCACAGCTTTTTGGGGGAGGGGGTGCATTTTAGCAAGTTCTCAGGTAACACTGAAGTTGGTCTGCAGACCACATGCTGAGAACAACTTGCTGTTCAAAGTGTGGTCTCAGCAGGTCTCACCCAGGAGCTCCTCAGAAATAGCAATCTCAGACCCACCAAATTAGAATCTGCATTTTAACAAGGTCTCTGGATGATTTGTATGCAAATTAAAATTTGAGAAGCTCTGCTGTATACCACAGCTGTCAGTTTGCAGGGCTCCTTACGGTGTGCTATGGAAATAGGAGAGAATAATCTTAATAACTCTTTAATCAGGCAATTTCTGTATGGCAGATACCCCTCTAAGTACTTTAAACATATTATTTATTTTAATCCACAGAATAACTCCATAAATGAAATACTGATATTAGTCCTGTTTTAGTTGAGGAAATACCAGGGTACAGGGAGTTTGGTGACCTGCCACAGGCCGCTCATTTCTGAAACTCGAACGCTTACTCCCAAGGACCCTAGTCTCATTGCCAGGTGACAAGTTTGTAAGTCATGGTTGCTATCCATACAGTGGAGGGGATACGAAGAAAAGGCCGGTGAGTGAGGATGATGCAAGAGAGAGGTTATAGTTGGAGTAGCTTTCCCGGGTCGAGGGAATCCATCTGTGGGCCCCACTTGAGACCTTGCTTTGGCTGGGTCTCTGCAGCAGCTTTTCATGACGTAGACTCCAATGAATTCTGCAACTTAGTATCTTCACTTGTAAAATTAAAATAATGTTATAATAATAACAGTTGACCAAGAGAAAAAAGATACCACTGGCAGCTAGAGCTGAGTGGGAGTACTGAGAATTGAAACTAGAAACCACAATTTTTCAAATGCGTTGCACTGTGATTTATCAAAAGAGATAAACTGTATCTAATCAAAACCAAGGCGTTCACAACTATCAAATCTGTGCCTCTCTGAAGGCCAGTCTATTCAGATCCATGAGGGCAAAGACCACAGACAGTTGATCTGACAGCAACTCCACACACTTCCAGGTGCACTAAATATGACACCTTGGGCTGTTCTAGCAACTTGCTGGTTTATTCCTGCCTCATCTGTCCTATAACTAACTCCTCCTCCTAAAACCCTACAAGGACATTTTTTCCTGACTCCCCCCTTTAGAGGTGCCCCACAGCTCCCCATGGTATATGGTCTTCCTTGCTGTAGCAAGTAGTGACCTTATTCTGACACAGGTATTCCCAGTGGTCTCTGGCTGATAGGCACAGACCCAGTATTTTCCTACCTTCCTCATAGACTTGTTATAAGTATCAAGTAAATAAAGCATGGAAACAAAGGTGAGTTTCTAATTTTGTTATTATAATTGTTTATGTGCTATTCCATTTCCCGCAAAATCATTGGGGCCCTATGTTAAGAGACCAAGTCCCCCCACCTTTTTTTCAGGGTAACAAAAGATAAATTTTACTTAAGAACAAAGAAAAAGTTTAAAGCACTTCCAAAGAGAGTTAGAAGTCAGTCCCGCTCATGAAGAAGAGGTAAGAGAGGTGGAGACACAAAGACTGTGCAGAGGTATAAACACCCTCTATCTCTCCCTTTGAAAATGGTTGGAAGTCTTTCAATGCCCTCTCTGCTCCTCCAGGCATTATTGCCCTTTTCTATTGGCCATCAATTATTGTCTCTTTCTATTGGTCAATTGTTACCTAGGTTACCTCATACTCACATCCTTATGGGCCCTCCAGACATCCTGGTTCAGCAGGCCAGGCTTCCCTCCCACCACCTTGGAAGCCCCTTTCTTTATTTCCCTTTTCATTCCCTTCCTGAGGAGATAGGGCCCTGAAATTTTGAAGGGAAAAATAGATAAGACCACTCTTAGCTACTTTCTGCTGTCAAAAAGGGGTGTTGACCAAACTATCAGGACCTCCACAGGTTTGCTACATTAGAGGGACTTTAGGGGGTCAGAAGTTTCTAACCTCTTGGTCAACGGGTTCCACTTATATCTTTGTATCTTCCATGTCTAGAACAGTCCCTAATGTGTAAGGTACTTAACAACTGTTGGCTGAATGAAAAATCAAATTAAAAAAAAAATATATGCTTCAGCTCTTTTTCCTGATCCAGCCCTGTGAGTTATCCAGACTCCTTCATATGGGGTAAAAGAATTCCTAAATATTTAAAAGTGATGGTTACCACCTGGGCAGACTATTGCCAGCACTTTGTAACTATTACAGATAACCTTGTTTGCCTCTTAAAAGTTTTCCTCCCTGCAAGCTGCCTGGAATTGCTAGTGGGAATACTATTCCCTTTGCCCACAAAATCGATCCCAGAGCAGTTGAACAGCAGCACGTTTTATAGCCCGTGGAGTTGGTGTGTATCAGCGTATTAGCTGAGTGCCTCTTGTAATCACACCCGTGTTTGACAGAATGATATACTTCGGTGCTTTGGTAATAGACTTGCACCAGGCAGAAATCATGGTGCATGGAACTCAATGACTCCACTGAACATTCTAAAATCCTTTCGGCACAGTGAGTTCCAGCTATGGCTGGAATCTCTGGGGATGCCTTTGATTAGTCAGAAGCTGCCAGAAAATTCTCTGTACGGAGAGGCTGTCCGATGCTATATGTGCTCCTCTCTCTCCTCCAGTGCAGGCAGGTCCTGATCCACCTCCTCTTCTCCTCTCCCTGTGAACGCATTTTCCAATTGTCATGACTTCTGTCTGAGAGATGGACTCAGAGGAGTAGGCAGGCATTTACCCTGGTAAAAGGTGGAAATAAGTGGATATCACTCGTGGGACACGCAGAGCAGTTATCTCAGGAGACAAGGGCCCTGCGGGTTGGAATGTCAACTAGTGCTCCCTGAAAGCATATTCTCTGCGAAGGTCTACCCTGCTGGGTATTTTCCAGGGGAAACAAGTACAGTAACATGTTCCCTTCCTAATGCCCTCTCCCTAGAACAGGAGTGAGGATCAAGAAAAGGCTGTATTGGATTCCCCTCTCACTTCCAGCCATCAGAGGGACATTTGCTCCTACAACAAAAATGAAATGCGTCTTCCATGGGTTCTGGTGTCAGTACAGAACGCCCCTCTGCAAGCCAAAGGGCTGAGGCTTCCTGTTTCCTGGGCTCCAGCGAGGAATTTAGTGACTCCTTGGCAATTCCCAAGTTCTTCTCCCTGCCCAGAACCTGGTCTCAGAATGGGCAGGATAATGTTGACTCAGGTGAGAGGAAATTTTTTTTTTTTTAAAGGAATCCCCTTCACACCTAAACATTAGGGTCCAACTGGAAGCCTGCAGTCGGTAGGTTACATACCCTGCATTTCTCTTTCTTTTTCTGTTCATCCCCCCCGCCCCCCTGCTCCCCACATTATGCCTGTGCACATCCATCTTCTCCATTAGAATAGAAGCATCTCTCTGCTGGCATTCTCTCCTGCCCCTTCCCTCATCCTAGAGCTTAGTAGAGTCTTTAATTGGTGGATGCACACTTGGTAAATAAACACATATGTTGCCAAAGCCTGTGTGATTGTGGCAATCCCAACAGATTTCAGATTCAATGTGAACCTTACGTGGCATTGCAAGGGTTTCCTCTCACACCTGGGAATGGTAACAAACTGGCTTCCTTACATGGAGGTGGGGGTCCTGTTCCAATGGGAGGAGCAGGTCTTTCGGGGTGAAAAATCAATAAACATCTTCAAAAATGAAACCACTTGCTGTCCCTCCACGGGGACCACCTCCAGGGCTCCTGCAGAACCTGTTGTGTGGCCTGACATATGATTGGACCCCTGGTTTTGTTTGCCAACTCTTCTCAGACTCAATGAGAGCCTCCTGTGCTGTCCTCCAGGATCCTGCCATCACCTCTAGGGTCTCTGCTTCCCCAGTAGGCAACATTTTGTTAGAAAGTATGAATTATTTAATCTTCAGGAACTTGTGGTGTACTTGGCTCTTGTCCTCAATTGTTCTGTCAGGGTTCCTAGGGAGGGTGAGGAGGGGCTGTGAGCTCCCCGCTCAATATGCTGGTTCTATCTCAGAAGCTGAGGATCTCATGTAATTAGAGCAGAAGTGTCAGGAGGTGGCATGTTAAGCAACAACCCACCAGACATACGGATTAAGGCTTTGATGCCCTTTCAGAACAATCAAGTTCACACATCTGCTCACCATGTATTTCGAGAGGGTGAGAGGGGACTGGCACAAATCCTGGAAGCAAATCAACCGAGGTCAAATTTCCCTCTACCCCTTGCTGGCTGGGCTGTCTTGGACATATTTACCTCCTGGTATTTCAGTTTCCACATCTCTAAAACGAAGATAGTAATAATAAGCACCTCCTATCGTTCTTGTGAGGATTAAATGAGTCCACACACCCAGATGCTTAGAAAAGGGACCTGGAACATAGTAGGTCCTCACTATTAGCTATTGTTCTTGTTAAATAAAAGTAGTATGAATTTTTCTTCTGCTCAAAGTAGAAGCTTTTTAAAAACTTGTCATGAATATAACATAGCCTTTAAACTAATTTTCTATTATAGTTTTTCTGCTACTGATGACTGGATTCATTAATATAGAGTACTCATTAACGAGAGAGTTAATTTAGCCAATATAGGAAGAAAGTCTGATTCTTTAAAAAAAAATCTTATTCTAATAATTTTTAATATGTGTTTCTCCCTCTCTGCTGTCATAAGGGTAGAACATTTCTTGCTTTCCTCTCTCCTTCTACATGTTCTCAGGCAGGTGATGCTCGGGTGACATATTAAAAGATTTCAGATTGAGTTAATGAAATACATCAGTCTTTCCTGGAAAGCAGGATTTATCCAAGGGAAGCAGCGTGTTATCAGTGGGCAGCCCTCAGAGTTCCAGAACACTGTAGGAACGGCTTCACACGACATTGCTGGCTGGCCTTGGGGCAGGTGGCTTGGCTTGGTACCAATTTTCATGGTTTTGTCAGAAACTCCTCAGCAAACAGTGGTCAATGGGAAGAACGCTTATTCTTTCCATTGGAGAGCACCAGCTCCTTGGGTGGGAGGGGGCACAGTCAGGTTTCATCTGTTCTAGAAGGGGACTGTGAGGCCCAGACTTCAGCTACTCCTCTGATACTTTAACGCTCACTGTGGATGATGCCTGAAGCGGTTGCCCCTGGCTTTGACTGGGCTCTGCCCTGAAGTTGACTGAGTCCATGCTGCTGGGAAATTCTAAGAAATTTGAAAGGATAAAAGTTGATGCCTGGGAAGCCATTTGAAAAGCTCAAATTCAAACATGAATATTATCATTGTTAACTATCAATTCATACTCAAAATGACATAACCTTTACAAATTACAGGGAACTTCCTCTTTAGCAGAGAAGAAGGAGAATGGAAGCTATAAATTTTGTAAATTATTACTAACATTTAAAAGGCTACAATGTAAGATATACTGTGTTCTAACTATATGGATTACAATTTGAATTTTCTTTGACTTGGAAAAGCACTTCAACATCTTCCAGTCAATTTGCAAATATTACACTGTAAAAATGTCTGGGGTTTGTGTGGTTAACTGAATTTTATATAAATCTAGTTTACCATATATGTTTAGTAGTATTGATACCGGATTTTGATACTGGATTTCCAGGCTCTTGGTTTCTCTCGGTGGTTTGAAGAATGAAGTGACGGACCACAAGATCAGCAGTAGGTTAGGTTTTATGCAACAAGTGTTACAGCTCTCACAAAGAGCCAAACCTCCTTACAGAGCAGGGTCAGCAGTAATACATGTGTTACAGCTCTTACAAAGAGCCAAACCTCCTTGCAGAGCACGATCAGCAATAATACAAGTGTTACAGCTCTCACAAAGAGCCAAACCTCCTTGCAGAGCAGGATCAGCAGTACAAGTGTTAAGGCTCTTGCTCTCCTGCTCTCTTTCTCTCTCCCTCTCTGAGGTCTGTGGAGGTCTGTGCTTGGGCTCTCTGCTCAGGGGCTTATATAGGGGAAGTTGTCCAATAAGCTTTTAGGTCCTGAAAACAGACCAATCAGGAGGAGGCTTTGAAAATAGACCAATCAGGGATGCACTGGAGGAAGAGGAGGTGCCAGCGTCTTCCCCCACTCATGTCAGGTCCCTTTGGCTACTGGAACCTCCAGTGGGGGAGGGAAGCTCGCCCTGCTTGCCTATGCTCCAGGTATTTCAGTTCCTCTGCCGGCTGGTGCCAACACTGCCAAGACAGAGGTCACAGGTCCTCCAGCCCTGCTCAGCTAGGGTGCCACCTGTCTTGTATCAGTATGACCAACATATATTTAATTATTGATTAAATAGACAGTTGTTCAGGATTTATGTATATACCGTGTTTCCCTGAAAATAAGACCCTGTCTTATATTTATTTTTTTTCAAGAAGACACACTAGGGCTTATTTTCAGGGAATGTTTTCCTTTTCACACTGAAATGCGAGGCATGGCATAGCCACACCCCTCACTAAGTCTTATTATCAGGGTAGGGCTTATATTTAACAAATGCATAGAAATCCTGCTAGGGCTTAATTTTGGGGTAGATCTTATTTTCGGGGAAACACGGTAGTACGCTGTGACAATTGATAACTATAAACAGAAGTCCAGATAAATAAAACAAGACTCTATGAGACAGAGCAAAGGGCAGAAGGGAGAACTGAGTAAAGGGCATGAAGACAGAAAAATGGAACGTGTGTTTAGGGAATGTTGGGATGATGAGTTTGAATGAAAGTGAGGTTCCTTACAGGGAGTGATAACAATTATCATAATAACGTGCACAGTGTTTATTGAGCATTTGCCACTTGTCAGGCATTGTGCTAGGTATTTTCTAGGCAATCGTTGCATCTTTACAGTCATTCTGTGAAGGTACTATTAGTTTTTCAATCTTCAGACAAAGAAACTGAGGCACAAAGGGGATTAACTTGCTTGCTGCTTCGGCAAGTGGTGGAGCTGGGCTGTGTACCCAGCCTGTTTGACTCCAGCCCCTGTGCTGTCAAGGGCTGTGATGAGAAGGGGTCAGGCTCTGTGTGCCAGGTGAGGAATGAGGGGGCTGAACTTGAGCCAGAGGCATGGGTGAGAATGTACAGAAAACTCCCCCAGTCTGTCACTAGATTATTAAGAGTCTCTCCTTCCAGCTATGCTCTTGAGCCTAGACCCACTTATATTCTCTCCCTCACCCCACTATTTCTTAACCCTCCCAGGAAGAGCATACTAGAAAGATGGGGTAGTTCTGGGTTCAACTCTCTGTTTTGCCACTCATCAGCTGTCTGACCTTGGAAAAGCTATTCAGCCTTCCCAAGACTCAATTTCCTCAACTATAAACTAGGAATAATGATTCCAGGGTTGTTGTAAGATCAAATTAGATATCATTCGTTAAATATATAAACCAGAATCTGAACTCATTAACAAGAGCTCTTAAGAGTTGCTTCAAATAATGTCTTTCACAAAAGTTTATCAATTCCAATAATTTAGAATAAGAAGTTATTCTTTTTTAAATGTTTCTCACTCTGTCACCTATGCTGGGGTGTAGTAGTGTAATCCATAGCTCCCTGTAACCCTGAACTCGTGTGCTTAAGGGCTCCTTCAGCCTCAGCCTCCTGAGTAGCTGGGACTACCGGTGCGTCCTGCCCACATCCAACTAATTTTTTTCTATTTTTTTGTAGAGATGGGGTCTCACTATGTTTCCCAGGCTGGTTGTGAATTCCTGGCCTCAAACAATCCTTCTGCTTCAGCCTCCCAAAGTGCTGGGAGTACAGACATGAGTCACCATGCCAGGCAGAAATTATTCTTGATTATCAATTTATGTATCTTTCACCCATCTGAAATGTGAGCTTCTCAAGAGCCAAAAACCAATGAGTATCCAACTAAATGGCCAATGAGTATCTCCTCTGTCTTCATAGTCCCTGTGCCAGCACAGTTCCTGCTACATGTTTAGCGGCTCCAGAATCCCTCCCGACTAGACTGGATCTCAGGGACCAGGGGGATGTCAGCCTGTGGGGGACCACTCTGTAAGGTGTGAAGGAGAGGCAAGGGCACCTAAAGTACTAGTCAGGTGCAGTGCGGACCCTGAAAGGCACGTGGTCAGAGACTGAATTGTGCGGTGGCTAAACATCTATTGGGGGCAGCGCCTGTGGCTCAAAGGAGTAGGGCGCCAGCCCCGTATGCCAGAGGTGGTAGGTTCAAACCCAGTTCCGGCCAAAAAAACCCCTGCAAAAATAAATAAATAAATAATAAAATAAGTGTCTGTTGGAAGGGGCACAAAGGCACAGTGCCCGAGGACTTCTCGTCAACCCCAGCCTCCTCTGGTATAGAGCAGTAATGTGGTTTGTGAGTTTTATGTGATGGGTTTTATTTAAAAGTCTCTGCACACTTCATTTCCCCTGCCTGAAAATCGGGAGCCTTTTAGTAAGAAAGATTCTATCCGGAGATGGTTGAGTATAAAATATGAGTTATATTCGTCCTCTATTCTGAGCCAGACCTTATACTAGATCCTCCACATAAATTACCCTCAATTTTCATTAAACCTCCCCAAAGGGTATTATTATTACCATTCACTGCCGAGGAAACTCCTGACCAAATGACACAGCTAGTAAGTGATCGAGTCAGGATTCTAAGCTGATTCTGAACATTCAGGGCCTTGGTATTAGAATTAGAAACTCTGGTTTTGGCCTGAGTTGTATAACATTGAGCACTCCTGTGGACCCTCAATCTTTATTAACTGGGGATTGTCATACCTGTGCCCCTTTACCGCACAGAGTGGATCTGAGGTTACAGTGAAATGATGAGCGTCGTGGCATTTTTTATTGGGCATTTGCTACACGCTGGCCAATGCTGCTTGGATATGGTACATCATTTCTGTTAATCCCTGTAAACGGATGGTGGTGCATAGCCCCATGCCCTGTGCTGTCTGCCCTGGGGCTCGGAAGTGTTTTGCTTACACCATAGTTCTTGGGAAATTTCACCCCCATCTCAGTGTTTCATCATCAGACAAAGCTACCACTTCCCTGCTCATCCATTTTCTCATTTAGTAAATGGGGAGGGAGATAACAACTTGTCTGTGAAAGCTCTGGGAGGAAAGTGCTATCTGGATGGAAAGTGTTATTCAGGAAGGAAAAAATCTATCCAAGGCTGATGCATGTGAAGTGTCAATTTTTAGCTGTTTTAAACAGATACACCCATAGAAGAAAAACAGCCAGGGGGAAACAATCCACGCAGACATTTGGATCGGCCTGAGTTGCAGAAACAGGGTGAGGCTTTAGCTGCCTGCCTGCAGCATGCTTGCTGCAGCTGCACTTGCTGCAAGTCCCAGTGAAATCAGGTTGCCGGGTCTTTGCAAGGCTTTCCTGGGGCTCGGGGCTGGCAGCGGCCAAAGCTGGTAAGAAGCGGATCTGATGGGACGCCCTGAGGGTGCTGCGTGACGCTCAGTGTCCAGATGGCAGATGGGCATTTATAGCAGAGCACATACTGCAGGTGGAATAACCCAGCAAGAATGCAGTCTTGGTTCTGTCTGCCAGGAGATGCGAGGAGAAGCCGAAGGGACACAGCGTGCATCCCCCCACCTTCCAATCCATAATGTGACTTTCCCCAAACACATCGGCATGACCATATTTGCATGCCTTGCCAGTGCCAAGCCCTCTGAACTTGCCATACAGTATTTCTGATGACCCTGGCTGCCTGCTAGACTCTGGACTTGATGTGGCTCTTGCATACTCACACCCCAATGAGAAAGGAAGGGAGCTGTGAAGTTTAAGAAACACTGTTCTTATTTTGTAATCTTTCCGTTCAGAGGCAGGAAGGCATCAGAAATCCTGGGAAAACTTGGTGGAAAACAGGGAGGGGAATGAGGGGGTGAAACAGAGACAAAGAGACTGTGGTTATCAAAGCAGAAGCTACAATTTAAAGAGAAGGGGTTAAAAAATCAGGACTTGAGTTCTGGAGCTGACATTACCAGCCAGGTGACCTTGAACAAGTCTGCTAATCTCTGGGCACATCAGCTTCCACATCTGACATCCCCGTGTCAGAGGGTGAGTGTAGGGCAGAGCACTCTGTGAACTATAGAATGCCATTCATGTGGGCGTCATAGGCTGCTCTGTGGGTGGCATTAAAACTGCCCAGAGTAGCAGCAGACACCTGCCCTCTTCCTGTTTGCACACCCAACACCTGGGTTACTACTTGGCATGAGGTAGGCACTTAATTATGTTTGGGGGACAAATTATGCTAATTGTTGAACTGCAGGAGATTGGAGAGGTAATGAGCTTGGCTGACCTGGAAGAGAGAATTCCCAGAGTCCAATTTACCTCACATCTGGACAGACCAGAGGTTGAGGTCACTCTGAGACATGCAACCCTAAAAAGCCCTTATGTGCTTTGTTTTCTAAACTTTAACACTATATGGGTCTTTTGTAAAGGTTTTTTTGTAGATCCATAAAACTTACTGAAATTATTATTTTTCTGTGTGTGGATGAATGAATATGAAACCGTCTGTAAATGCATTATGCTTATTAATTCCCACATAATTATAAAACCAGAACAAATTTATGAATTAAATCTAAATAAAGCCAAAACACAATGAAATTTAAATGGGCACTAATGTAATGTGATGGGTGACATCGGTTTGTGAAACTAAATTAAACTTCTCAATGTGAATAAGGTATTGAGTTTTAAGGGGCAGAGTCTTCTGAGTTCATCCAGACCACTACAGGATCGTCTTGGATCCTGAAAGTAGCCCCTCAGTTAGGCAGAGGAAGGCAGCCCATCTGATTTTATGGATGTGGAACCTGAAACCGATGTTGGGTGAACTTCTCCATCTCATCCTTAACATGCAGGTGTCTGTCTCCTGCACGGTAAGTTTGATATATGCCTGTTTTCTTTTTCTCCTTCACTCTAACCATTCATCATAGTTCTTTTCTTCTTAAATCATGTCAGCATTTTTAAGACCCTACTTCTATCCATTTTTTTCTTTTTAAGTCTCTTTGCTCCTGCCCCATGTCAGGCTATAAGTAAAGCTCTCACCTGTGTGGCCCCCTGGGACTCAGGGAGCTGGGATCTCCTCACCTCCCCCATGAAATGACTCTTTCTTAAAGACCCCTTTTACATGGCCAGCCTTCTTTGACTGGGAACTACTTTCTCTGTGGAAGTGAGGGTTCCCCAGATGGGCTCCTTTTTAGCAGATCACCCCATAACCCAAGAGATGAGTCCTCTTTCCAATAAAGAAGAGAAGATTCTGAGTAAAAAACAGAAGGGTTCTTTATGCTTCCAGTCCTCAGAGGAGTACTGAGTACTGTGTCTTGGCTGCAGAAACTCCGGATTGTGAGACGAGAGGCCTGAGGTCCCTGGGTCTGTGTCAGCCTCAGGGTCTCCATTTCCCAATGCTCCGGTATGAAACGCAGACCCCCTGTGAGGTCTTGGCAAGTCCTAAAACATATTGAACATCAAAAGTACAATGAAATTTGGATTCAACTGATTTGGAGCTGAGATTTTAGTGTGAGTACTTAGAGAAAAAAACCTAATCCTTTTGGGCCCCAGTTTGTCTAAAAAAAAAAAAATGATATTCCAAATAAAACCTCATAGCATAATGAGAATTAAGTCGGGGCAACAAATGTAAAAAGTACCTAAAAATTAAGCATTATACAATGTTAGCTGGTACGATCGTTCTTGCTATTGTCATCTGTCATTGCTAGATTTGCTGTGGCAGGAGATCCAGAAACAGCTGGAGAAATATGCAGCAGCCGGGTGGCCAGGACTTGTGTTG
The DNA here is from genome assembly GCA_963574575.1 of Galagoides demidoff. Lineage (NCBI taxonomy): Eukaryota > Metazoa > Chordata > Mammalia > Primates > Galagidae > Galagoides > Galagoides demidoff. Next base: position 6,830 of record CAUYQV010157846.1, on the reverse strand, counting down.
TGTTATTAGGAAATGCTAACCTAATAGACTGATTGTCTGAGTCAGGAATTTCAGTTTCCATTTTGCTGATCAATGCAGGAACTTGAATCTCAGAGTTCCAGAGAAGCTCACTATTGATAAGTTTTATTGTTTCCTTCACTCCCAGTCTGAACTTGGTTGATTTACCACTTGATTAGATAGGGCCTCTCATTTGCAGAATGCCCTTTATTCATCTACGTAGTCAGCCGAGGTTTATGGAGTTTCTGTTCTGTGCCAGGTCCACAAACTGAAACAGATGAGAAAACTCCCCCTCACGGAGCTTATGAGCTAGTGGCAAAGATGATGAACGTCAGGCGTTGAGGCCAACTGAAGAGTGCTGTAACAGTGGTACCAGGGTGATGCTGTGGGCGTGAGAAAAAATGGGTGGTTCTCTGACTTCAGAGAAGGTTCCCTGAAGAGATGGTAGGAGATGCTGTAGGAAGCACACGGAGAGGAAAAGAAACGGACTTTAAGCTTGTAGGGGAGGTCTGAGACAAGACACCAGGAGTCCCACGTTCAGGGAAAAAGTAAACAAGTGTTGCTTGATGTGCGTGTGTGTGTTTGTGAAAGAGAGAGAGGGATAGAGGAAGAAGTGTCAGCTGCCTATGTGCTTATTAAATAAATGGAGAGAAGAGATTAAATGTCAGCATCTCCCAAGACTCTGACGACTTACCTCCTGCATTCTTCATTCTAGTGCTGCAGGCTGAATGCCAAGGTCTGCACCAAATGCTCAGGATAGAAATAAGAACGAGACATTGGGGATAACAAGGTCATCCAAAATCTTGATTTGAAGCACAAACTTCAGTTCTTTCAGCTAATTTACTCAAATATTATGTTCCACCCCCTGAAGAGCACCAGTCCGTTGGCTCCACCTCTTTCCCCACCTTTCTCACCTTCGTGTCGTGTCAGCTCCTCGTCTCCTGGATTCCATATCCCAGTCCTGTGACACTCCTTTGCAAAAATTCTTAGCTCCTCTCCCCACCCTCTGTGGCAAACAGCAGGCAAAGTTTACAAGTGGTTAAAACCAAGAGCCCACTAATACCCACGCTGGAGAAGTTGAGCATGGTGAAAGAGGGAGGGAGGGAAAGAGAGAGGAAAAAAGAGAAGGAGCAAAGGAAGAAAGGGAAAGAAAATGCCCAGGCACCTCTGCAAGCTGCATATTTTCAAATTTTCCACCACCAATCCCCAAAGAATACTTATACTGGCCAGACAATCCAACCAAATTTTTCTAAATGGAGAAATCCACTTACCCAGTCTCTGAGATGACTACTTGATACTTTCTTTCCTTTCCTTCTAATCTCAGCTATTATCCCCTAGCTGATGGCCTTGCTTTGAAGATGTATTTGGGACAAAAAAACAAACATAGGCCATTCTCTTGGCCATTTCTTCCTATCCACTGCATCTGCGTAATAAGGACCCCTGCTTCTAGGTTGGGTTCATCTTTTCTTTTGTACTTTGCTCCCATCTCTTCCCTTCTTCTCAAGAACTTTGAGAGAAAGGAGGACAGAGAACAATTTCGATTTTCTAGTTTCATAGTAAATTGATATGCTGTCTTTTGCAGTGAGTATTTTTTTTCTTGGAAGAAGTAGCTGCCTGTGTGAGTTGGGATAAATGACTTAACCTCTGAGTCTCAGTTTTTTTTATCTTTACAATGGGGATAAGGACCAGCCCTACCTAACTCACAGAGTCACTGTGGGGATTAAATGTGTTGGTGGAATTGAAAGCACTTTGCAAACTATGAAAGCATGACAGAGGGACTCATATGACAAAAAATAACCAGGCGTCACATCTGATTTGAGATAGTAGCTGTATAGGGATTCATCTCAAATGGCTCAGATTAAGACACTTGAATGAAAGGACTACTTACGGAGGTGTGGACAGGATTAAAATAACAGACAAGATATACTGAGGCATCCAGAGATTAGCCACAGTGGGAGGAAGTTACCGCCTCAAAGATTCAAAGAAAAAAAAAAAGAGAGATAATGTTACTGGAGCTCAGTCAGAGTGAGTTGGGAGTAGGGCAGCCCAGCAGAAGCAGTGGCCCCAAAGCATTCAGGGTCCTGCTAGGCAACTTGATGCTGAAGTGGGGTGGGACAAGGGAAGAATACCTCTCTCTTCTCTTCTGATCTGCTGCTGACTGTTGGCCAACTCCAACAGAAAACCAGAAGGAAGGCAGCCTAGGCTATGTAGTCCCCAGGGCCAGCCTCTGGATCACAAAGTAGGGCAGAAATAGGTGGGGAAGGAATCAAAGTAAGGGGATTGTTAGCAAATACAGAATTCTCAGCACAGAAGTCATTCTCCGCATAAAGCGCTATCTGGTATTTCAAGAAGCAGAGTGAGATAGTGAAAACCCAAATTAAAGATGAAAATGTTGTTAAGGATGGACTGTTCAACCTTCACCCTTTCCTTTATGTTCAGAATTATTTCTTCCCTGTAAAGTAGGTGGCTCAGAAGTGCTCAGAAGGGCTCAACCTGAGGTACAGAATTTGAGAGGATTGATTTAGTTCATAGACCATGCTAAAAGCTTAGAGACAGAAATAAGAGCAACTTTTCCACTTTCTGTTTTTCTATTGCTCATCTTAAAACCATCCTTTCCCTTTCTTCTTTTCTTTTCTTTTCCTTTTCTTCTTTTGAAAGAGAGCCTAGTCATTGAATAATTGTTAGCACATAGCATGCATTTGAAGCTCTCCCTGGAGACTTTACTCTTTGCTTGGTAACAGTCAATCAGCATGCCTCCTTCTCAACAATATTAACATCCAAGATGGTGAGATAAACAAGCTCATTAAAAGCAAGTTGTTACATGAAGCAAACACCTCACACTAATAAAGCTTGGCATCGTCTGTGGTACACCCAGGGAAACAGTATTAGCAGTCTTGATAGCAGTCTGCATTTAAGAGAAAGGCCCAGAAGGCAGCCAGTTTATCCTGTAGAATTATTCTGGCAGCTTCATCCATTTATGACACCACAGGGAAATGCTAGGCCTGCATGCTCAGAGGTAAGATGCTCAGATGAAAAACTTATCGGAGGAGATTTTCAGTCACTTAGGGAGGCTTTTTCCACTCATTTAACAAACATTTAGTGGGCACCTGTGATGTGCACTGTGCGGGCAACTGGACACATAAGGACGAATAAGACACTAAGTAACTCAGCTATGAACGAGTCCATAGGCTGCTGGGTGAGACCTACTGATGAGTACACAGGCCCAGCCCCAGACAGTAAGTGTGTTACAGAGAAGGGCCCAGAGCAAGCCTGTGAGAGCACAAAGAAAATGCAGCCAGCTCAATTAGGGCTGAGGAACAGGGTGGGGACAACCCTTCAGAGCCTGTGGCTTAGTAAAATTTATTTCAAGGAGCAGTTAATACAGCACCACATCTGTAGTTCAGTCTAAGAGCTTTGAAGGCCTAGTTTTTCTTTTATTTGGAGACTAACTGAGCTGGTGGGTGACATATTTTACCAGAGCCTGTATGACTTGATGCAACTTAAAGGGAGGCATTCACCCCCAGGCACGAAGTCCACCCTGAGGTGGGTGAAAACCCTCAGCATGCACACAGCACCCCTGCTGGCCCCCAGTGTCAGGGGCTGAGGCCTGGCTGGAACAGTTTGGGGTCGAGGGAGGGCAGTACCCCAAGGATTAACTTGAAAAGAAATGGTGGTGGGAGCCATTTGAAAAGGTTGAGATGCAATTTATAGGTTCCCATCTAAACTCATCTGATAGAGGAGAAATCTTTGAGGTGCGAGGCCCACCTTGCTTCTGGGAAGGCTAGGACCCCTTTGACCTGGGAGAGGAGTAACTCTTCCGTATCTAAAAGGCAGAGGTGTGAGGGAGAAATCCACCTTTACCACGTATATATTAAATTCTCTGCAACTCTGATAGGTGTTCAGCTCATTTAATATTCCTGCATCCCCATTAGAGAAGGTTTTTATTTCTTCCTTTTAAATCTATATCTTAGAGAAAGAAATTTGAGATTCCAGTAAGTTTAGCAACTCGAGGCACAGGGGAGTTACAAGGTGGGAAGGTTTTGAGTCCAGATCTGGTTGACCCTCCCTACGTCTGTGTCTTGTAAATCCTGGCTTGGGTCTGAACAGCATCTTAGCTCATAGTTTGCTTCTAAGGTGGTTGCAGTGTCCATGACGTCCTCAGAGTATCATCTGGTTGGTTGATAATGGTAATGAGTCAGCATACTATTTAACTGGTCTATCCCAGTCTGTGAGCACTCAGGGGAGCTGTTCAGACAGACTCAGGAGATTCTGGAGCACCCATGGGAGTCAGGGTGAGGAAGGAACAGCAAATCCCAAGGTCTTAGAGTCAATTTATAACGAAAAAGGGCATCAAACAGCCACATTTTTACATGATATCTTTGCTAAGTATATTAACCTCTGAAGAAAGCTCAGATGTTGGCTATTTTTTTTTTTTAGAAAATATTCTTCTTCACTTGTACTTTTCTGAGCTGAGGTTTGTTCTGTTGATCTCCATTGAGGTCTCGTGATTAAATCTTTCCCAGTAGGTTGTGGTAGGCATTGTATCTGTTTTTCTGCCTACCATTGTGCCCGTGGCATTGAGCAAAGTTCCCAGCAGATGCCAAATTAGTATTTGTTGAAATGATGAGTTCCCGAAACACCTAGAAAAGGATGTTAGCAGCATCTATGAGCTCACCATTGTTCTCTCCCCATCTTTCCCAATTTCGGGTGGGGAGAGTATGATCAGTGGAACCTAGGGTAAATTGTCACTAATGAACATAGAAACACAGCATTGCTAGGTGCCCCTCATGTCTCCCTCTTGTCACTTCTTTGCCTTTAACACACCCCAAGTGGAGGGAGGCTAGCTCAAAAGAAAAACTCTGACAAAAGGCAGGAAGTGCTCAGTGGAAGAAGGGAGGGACCAAAGGCTATAGGAGGTATAAGAAATTGAGAAATTCCTTCTGAATGAGATGGGGTTTGATGAGGTGCTATGAGTGCTCCTGTAGCCAAAAGAAATAAAACCAAAGAAAAAAACACAAAACAAACAAAATAAACACAAAAACCCAGGCAAACAAAAGAAGCATTGGACCTCAATTTCTTCAGCTGCCAAGAGAGGATGAACAAGATGGCCTAGAAGATCCCTCTTTTTTCTATTTTTTAAAAATTTATTTAAAGTGAAATTCACTTTCTTGTTGGACAGTTCTATGAATTTTGACCAATGCTTGTAGTTGTATAGCTTTTCCCCAAATTTTTTCATGGTGCTCCTTTAGAGTCAGCCCTTCCTTGTAGTTGCACAGTCTTGCCTCTTTCAGAATGTCATAAATTAAACCATACAGTCAGTAGCCTCCTGAGTCTGGCTTGTTTCACGTGGGATTAGCTGTGTTACATGTAGCTATAGCACATCCCTTTCTACTGAGCAGTATTGGACTGTACGGACATGCCAATCATTTGGGTACTCACCTGTTAAATATTAGGTTGACCCCAGCTTCTATCAATTATGAATAATGCTGCTATTAAACACTCACATGTAGGTTTTTATGTGAATATAAGGTTTTATTTTTCCTGAAAATAAAAATGGAATGGCTGGATCATATGGTAAATGCATGTCAGATTTTATAATAATCTAAAACTTGTTTTCACGATTCTCTCAATTGATACAGAAAAGGCTTTTGATAATATCTAGAATCCTTTCATGATTAGAACACTTAACAAAAATAGGCTTAGAAGAGACATTTCCTAAATTGGTAGAGGCCACCTACAGCAAACCTATAGCCAATATCATATTAAATGGAATAAAATTGAAAACATTTCCACCCAGAACTGGAACCAGACAAGGATGCCCATTGTCACCACTGCTATTCAACATAATAGTGGAAGTCTTTGCCATAGCAGTCAGGCAGAGAAGGAGATCAAGGGTATTCAAATGGGAACAGAGGAAGTCAAACTCTCACTCTTCATGGATGACATGATTTTATACCTGAAAAACCCCATGGACTCAACTACTAAACTCTTAGAAGTGATCAAGGAATATAGCAGTGTTTTAGGATACAAAATCAATACCTACAAATTGGTAGCCTTTATTTATACACTAACAATAGTTAAGCCAAGAATACAAAGACTCTATTTCTTTTACAGTGGTGCCAAAGAAGATGAAATACCTGGGAATATGTCTAACAAAGGAAATGAAAGATCTCTCTAAGAGGACTATGAAACTCTGAGAAAAGAAATAGCAAATGTTAACAAATGGAAGAACAAATCATGCTTTTGGTCAGAAGAATCAACATTGTTAAAATACTCATACTATCCAAAGCAATCTACAGATTTAATTCAATCCCCATCAAAGCACCAATGTCATATTTTAAGGAACTTGAAAAAATATTATTTCATTTTACATGGAATCAGAAAAAACCCTGACTAACCAATACAATTCTTGGAAATAACAAATCTGGAGGCATCACATTACTGGACTTAAGGTTATACTACAAATCTGTAGTAATCAAAACAGTATGGTACTGGCACAAAAACAGAGATGTAGATCTATGGGAAGAGGGAGGGCATTTGGTGGGCTCTCACCTAATGTGCATAATGCTTAGTTATTATATTTCAAAATAACTAAGAGTAAATTTTAAATGTCTTACCACAAAAAATAAGTGAGGTGATGGTGAGGTTAATCAGTTTGATTTAAGCATTCCATATTGTACATCAAATCATCCCATTGTACCCCATAAATGTATACAATTATGATTTTAATTAAAATTAATTAACAAAAGGGAAAAAATGGATGGAGCATTTTGCACTCCCATCAGCAATGTGTGGGAGTTCCAGTTGCTCCACAGCCTTGTTAGGACTCAGCA
>CAUYQV010157845.1:0-28416 GCA_963574575.1 Galagoides demidoff | reverse complement strand
TGGCTGGCGCCTTAGCAGATTGAGCCACAGGCGCCGAGCCCATTGTTGGACATTGTTAGGTGATTTTACTGTGCAAACATCATAGAATATACTTATACAAACCTATGTGATATATAGCCTACTATACACCTACACTATATATAGCCTATTGCCCCTGGGCTACAAACATGTACAGTATGTTACTGTGCTGAATATTGTAGACAGTTGTAGCACAGTGTGTTGGCACACATTTAGGTATTTCTATGTCTAAATGTTATCTTAATATAGAAAAATTTCAGTGAAAATGTGCTATGAGAAACACAAATAAGGCCAGGAGTGTTGGCTCACACCTGTAATCCTAAGCAGTCTGGGGGCGGAGGTCGGTGGATTGCTTGAGCTCAAGAGTTAGAGACTAGCCTGAGTAAGAGCAAGACCCCATCTCTGCTAAAACTAGAAGGAAATTTAGTGGTGATGCACACTTGTAGGCCCAACTACTCAGGAGAGTAAGGCAGGAGGATTGCTTAAGTCCAGGAGTTTGAAGTTGTAGTGAGCTGTGATCATGCCACTGTACCCTAGCTGGGCCAGTAGAGTGAGACTCTTTCTCAAAAATAAAAGATAGAAAATGGTCCACCAGTAAAGGGCACTTACCTTGAATGGAGCATGCAGGACTGGAAGTTGTTTTGGGAGAGTCAGTTGCGGAATGGTGAGTGAATGTGAAGGCCTAGGACGTTATTGTACACTATTGTATACTTTATAAACACTGTACATTTAGGCTACACTACATTTATTTGAAAGTGTTTTTCTTCAATAATAAATTAGTCTTAGCTTACTGTAACTTTTTTTTTATAAACTTAAAAATTCTTGGCTAGGTGCCTGTAGTTTAGCAGCCAGCGCACCAGCCACATACACCAGCGCTGGCAGATTCGAACCCAACCCGGGCCTGCTAAACAATGACAGCTACAACCAAAAAATTACCAGGTATTATGGCAGGTGCCTGTAGTCCCAGCTACTTTGGAGGCTGAGGCAGGAGAATTGCTTGGGCCCAGGAGTTTGAGGTTGCTGTGAGCTCTGACATCACGGCACTCTACCATGGGCGACATAGTGAGATTCTGCCTCAAAAAAAAAAAAAAATTCTTATAAATCTTTTGACTGTGGTAATAAACACTTAAAACAGTAAGACATTGTACAGTGTACCAAAATACAGTATTTCTTTGTATCCTAATTCCATAACCTTTTTCTATTTTTAAATTTTTTAAAATTTCTATTAAAATTTTTTGTTAAAATAAGTCGGAGACAAATAAGTTAGCTTAGACCTACACAGGGTCAGGATTATCAGTGTTACTGTCTCCCACCTCCACACCTTGCTCTACATAATAAAAATGCATACAAGAGGTATCATCTGGCCTGGCGCCTGTGGCTCAAGTGGCTAAGGAGCCAGCCACATAAAGGTGGTGGGTTCGAATCCAGCCTGGGCCCGCCAAAACGACAATGATGGCTGCAACCAAAAAATAGCCAGGCGCTGTGGTGGACGCCTGTGGTCCCAGCTACTAGGAGGCTGAGGCAGGAGACTCGCTTGAGCCCAGGAGTTGGAGGTTGCTATGAGCTGTGATGCCATGGCACTCTACCCAGGGGGACAGCTTGAGGCTCCTGTCTCCAAAAAAAAAAAAAAAAAAAAAAGAGGTGGGTGTCATCTGTCTTAACAAGGCTTTCTTCCAAAAGGGCCTGCCTTTGGGTATTTATAGTTAATGGGCTTTTATTTATTTTTATTCATTTATTTTCTCTCTCTCTCTGTCTTTTTTTTTTTTGGAGACAGAGTCTCACTGTGTCGCCCTCCATAGAGTGCAGTGGCCTCATAGCTCACAGCAACCTCAAATGCTTGAGCTTAAGCAGTTCTCTTGCCTCAGCTTCCAAGTAGCTGGGACTACAGGCGCCTGCTACAATGCCTAGCTATTTTTTTGTTGCAGTTGTCGTTTTAGAGGGCCGGGCTGGGTTCAAACCCACCAGCCTCAGTACATGTGGCTCGTGCCGTAACCACTGTGCTATGGGTGCCGAGCCTACATTATATTTATATAAAGAGCATGAGTAATGCATTTTACCAGGACATTACTAAGTCATGGAAATTTTTTAGCTTTGTTATTCTGTAATGGGACCACCACTGTATATTCCAGTCTCCTTGACTTGAAATGTCATTATGTGACACATGCCTATATCACATTATTTCTACTTTCCTTTATTGATATCCTTTTTTAACTTGTTAATAAAATAGTACTACAATGAACGGACTTATTCTACATATATTTAGACATATACTATCTCCTATATTTGGGAGTGCTTAATTGCAGCGAGAATTGGAATTCATTTATAATTTTGAAATATAGTAGTCCCTCCTTATCTGTGGTTTTGCTTTCTGTAGTTTCAGTTACCTGGAGTCAACTAAGGTTTGAGAAAGGGTGCATATCATTCAGTGAGGTATTTCGATAGACAGACATTCATGTACCTTTTATTATAGTATATTACTTTAATCCTGTTATTATTAGCTATTGTTAATCTCTTACTATACCTAATTTATAAATTACAGGTATGTTTATGTGTGTATAGGAAAAAGCATATATATAGGCTATGATTCTGTCTGTGACTTTAAGCATCTACACAGGAAAAGAGGGAACTACTGTATATTGCCCTTCGCAATAACTATGACAATTTACACTTTAGTACGTAGAATAGGTGCCCGTTTGTCCCATTCTTACCAGTTTATGATGTTATCTTTTTTGGAGCTGATGGAAAGAGGAGGTCTTGGTAGCTAATGGTTTTAATTTGTATTTCCTTGACTAGTGAGATTAATTATCTTTTTGGATGTCTATTGGCAACTTTTTTTTTTTTTTAAGACAGCCTCAAGCCGTCCCCCTGGGTACAGGGCTGTAGCTTCATAGCTCATAGCAACCTCCAACTAATGGGCTTAAGCCATTCTCTTGCCTCAGCCTCCAAAGTAGCTAAGACTACAGGCGCCCGCCACAACACCCAACTATTTTTTTTGGTTGCAGCCATCATTGTTGTTTGGTAGGCCCAGGCTGAATTCGAACCCACCAGCTCTGGTGTATGTGGCTGGCGCTGAGCTGTCTATTGGCAACTTTTGTTTTTTTCTTCTCTGAGTTTCCTGCTAATATCCTTCAACCCATATTCTTACTTATTAGTGATCTTAACTTTGGTTACCACTATATATATACCTTACATGGATGAAACATGTGTATATTACTTTTCTATTTTTTAAAATTTGGTAGTCTTATTGCAATCAACTAATAATCAATGCTCCCATTTATCAAAGAAGCAGAACTAGTGTCTAAGGATTTCCGACTTTACCAGTACCCAATTTCATACTGGTTTTGAATGTTGCTGGTAGTTGGCCTTTTTGTTTTTGAGACAGTCTCACTTGTCACCTGGGTAGAGTGCTATGGCATGACAGCTCACAGCAACCTCAAACTCTTGGGCTTAAGTGATTCTCTTGCCTCAGCCTCCCAGTAGCTGAGACTACAGGTACCCGCCACAACAACCGACTATTTTTTAGTTGTAGTTGCCATTGTTATTGGGCCGGCCTAGGCTGGATTTGAACCCGCTAGCTCTGGTATTTGTGACTGGCGCCCTAGCCACTGAGCTACAGGCGTCAAGCCCATACTTAGTCTTTGTAAGTCAAACTGGCTTCACTCTTACATTGCCCTTGTGGAAACCTACCAGAGCTAATCATGCTTTCATCTAATAATTTGAGTTTTTTGCAACAGAGTCTCACTTTGTCACCTTCAGTAGAGTGCCATGGCATCACAGCTCATAGCAACCTCAAACTCTTGGGCTTAAGTGACTTCTCTTGCCTCAGCCTCCTGAGCAGCTGGAACTATAGGTGCCCACCACAATGCCCTGCTATTTTTTTTTAGAGTGGGGTCTCACTCTGGCTTAGGCTGGTCTCGAACCTGTAAGCTCAGGCAGTCTACCCGCCTTGTCCTCCCAGAGTGCTGGGATTACAGGTGTGAGCCCCTAATAGTTATTATTAATAATAATATCTTATTACCTCTGAAATAGTGTAATTCTCTATTTATGAGCAAACTAAAAGTTAAGTGGTCTCACAGCTAGGAATTGTCTCAGATGAGTTTAAACCCACGCCGTCTGATTCCAGGGCCCCTTCTGCCATATCATGCTACCTCTGGCATGGGTATGTTTTTGAATACAACCTTTCAAAGTGTATGCACTCCTGTTATATATAAGTATATTAAAAGTGACTGATACAAAATTATTTTAAGAATTATTTTTTAAGGCTTGGTGCCTGTGGCTCAATCGGCTAAGGTGCCAGCCACGTACACTTAAGGTGGCGGGTTCGAATCCCCAACCTGGGCCTGCCAAACAACGATGGCTGCAACCAAAAAATGGCCGGGCGTTGTGGCGGGCGCCTGTGGTCCCAGCTACTTGGGAGGCGGAGGCAGGGGACTTACTTGAGCCCAGGAGTGGGAGGTTGCTATGAGCTGTGATGCCATGGCACTCTATCCAGGGGGATAGCTTGAGGCTCTGTCTCAAAAAAAAGGAATTATTTTTTAAGAACTATTTTTTAGGCTCGGCGCCTGTGGCTCAAGCAGCTAAGGCGCCAGCCACGTACACCTGAGCTGGTGGGTTCGAATCTAGCCTGGGCCTGCCAAACAACAATGATGGCTGCAACCAAAAAATAGCCGGGCATTGTGGCAGGTGCCTGTAATCTCAGCTAATTTGGAGGTTGAGGCAGGAGACTCGCTTGAGTCCAGAAGTTAGAGGTTGCTGTGAGCTGTGATGCCATGGTACTCTACCCAGGGCGACAGCTTGAGGCTCTGTCTCAAAAAAAAAAAAAAAACAACAACTATTTTTTGATCGGTTATTTCATATTGTTTTCAACATATGTAAAAGATGTCAAGTGGTATGTTTATATATGTATGTCTGACTGCAGCTTGACAGATGGGTTTCTCTCCAATAGCTTTAACATAAATATTGGTGGGCCAGGTGCAGTGGCTCATGCCTATAATCCTAGCACTCTGGAAGGCTGAAGTGAGAGGATTGCTTGAGCTCAAGAGTGAGACCCTTTGTCTAACTAAAAATAGAAAAATTAGCTGGGTGTTGTGACAGGTGTCTGTAAGCCCAGTTACTTGGGAGGCTGAGCTAAGAGGATCACTCGAGCCCATAATTCAGCATAAAGCATTTCTATCTTGGGCAATGACTATTAAAAGTAAGTAATTAAGGGCGGTGCCTGTGGCTCAAGGAGTAAGGTGCCAGCCCCATATGCTGGAGGTGGCAGATTCAAACCCAGCCCTGGCCAAAAAAAAAAAAAAAAGTTAGTAATTAAAATAAAGATTTCACTATAGTAGTGTTTATGTGTGTACCTATTATAAGGCAGTCTGTGACACACCTTATACCACACCTGTAGTGTGTGTGTGTATATATATATATATATATATAGTGCTAAAAATTATATATTTTGCTAGTGCTAATTGTTTTCTTTATGTTTCTTTTTCTTACAGAAAAAGATGGCAAAGCATTTCATCCAACTTATGAAGAAAAACTGAAGCTTGTGGCACTGCATAAGCAGGTTCTTATGGGCCCATATAATCCAGACACTTGTCCTGAGGTTGGATTCTTTGATGTGTTGGGGAATGACAGGAGGTAACAATGTTTTGCTGCATAGTGAATTTTAATTATTATTATTTGTTGGAAAGGGATATGGTGTGTATTGTTCAGGATGCAAATAGCTGGTTCATTAGCTTAGAATAAGAACTGAAACAAACATTTTTGCTTGCAGCTTCTGGAGTCTTAAGATATTTATCTGTTTTGGCTTAGAGATGTTTATGGCTAAATATTGTGGAAGAAGTTTACTCATCTGATTATAAACATAAGACAAGTACAGCTTTATTTGATTCTTCCTAAATAACATTAAAGTCAGCCATTTAAAATATGCAGTAATTGATTCCCTTACTGTAGCAGTTCTCAACCTGTGGGTTGCAACCCACAGGAACTGTATTTTTTTTTTTTTTGAGACGGAGCCTCACGCTATCCCCCTGGGTAGAGTGCCATGGCATCACAGCTCATAGCAACCTCCAACTCCTGGGCTCAAGCGAGTCTCCTGCCTCCGCCTCCCAAGTAGCTGGGACCACAGGTGCCCGCCACAACGCCCGGCCATTTTTTGGTTGAAGCCATCATTGTTGTTTGGCGGGCCTGGGCTGGGGATTCGAACCCGCCATCTTAGGTGTACGTGGCTGGCGCCTTAGCCGATTGAGCCACAGGTGCTGAGCCAGTTAATATTTATTATGAAAGCTAGAGATCAGATATAGAGATAATCTCTCTTATTAATACTCCATTCATGGATAAAAAGTATTTAAATATAATATCTTATGCTGCTGAAATATTAACCAATCATGACAACATGCTTCTTTGTCAGGTGGGTAAAGGGAATTTCTCACCTTTGAGGTCTCACTTTTCATGGATAGTGTAATATTATTTTTTCCAGCAACAATTTCACTGAAAATGATATGTTTCTTTTTATTTGTTCCTTGTTATTTATGTCTTTTCAAATCCCCTGTTTTGATGATGTCAAGCATCATTGCTGGCTAGGTCACTCTTGGTCCTGAAGTGGAAATTACTTTAGTGAAGCAGAAAGTTAGACCTTAAGATATTATAGTTTCCATTTCTTAATTTATTCTGATTCAAAAAGCATTTAGCAAATGCCAAGTGATGTGCTATATATAGTTACAGATTTTCACAATCCAGAAATGGGAAGAACACTTCATCAAGATCATATCACCTTTAGCAGAAGACTCAGAAGTTCGACTCTAATGACTGACTTACACTGATCATCACCTCATCGGATAATTAGTTGGTATATATTTTCCTTAATTATCAAAGATATAAATATGAAACTAATTATTTCAAACAGGTGGTCAGGTGAATGACAAGAGATAACTGGCTAGAAATATCATTAATGTTTAGCTGTGATTCAGTTTTGGAACCTTGAATGTAATAGGTTGAGAAACTGTATGTCTTTAATTTTTCTCTTCATACATTAAATCTAAGAAAGCTATGAATGATGAAAGCTATTTTTCTATTTTTAAAAATAAAATCATTGCAATATAGAGAAAGACTAGTTTACAGAAAGAAGCCCATTGAAAGTAGAGTATGACTATGTGTTACATGCTGAGTTCCCGTGCACATCCGTTCACATTGAAGGTCCAGCCTGTGTAGGTCCTGACCTGATTAATGTTGAAAGTTATATGATTTTAAAAAAGATATAGACTTTACATCTTCAGCATTTATATCACATTGTCCTGTAATTACTTTATTCTTTATAAATTTAGTGTAGCCTAATTGAACAGTCTTTTTAAAGACTATGGCAGTGTACAATAACTCCTTCAGCCTCCACACTTACTGCTCACTACTCTCTGACTCACCCAGTGCAACTTCTCTTCCCATGAATTGTATTCATGATAAATGCCTATTTTATCATGTGTACATTTTTTATCATCTATGCAATATTTTCACTGCAGCTTTTCTATGTTTATATATAATCAGATGTATAAACACTTACCATCGTGTTATAGTCCAGAGTATTCAGTACAGCGACATGCTGTGCAGGGGTATAGCCTAGGAGCAAGGGGCTGTAGCATGCGGGCTAGGTGTGTAGGAGACGACACCATTCAGGTGTGTGTAAGTACACTCTATGACCTTCACACGATGACAAAATTGCCCATTGCTGTATTTCTTAGGGTGTATCTCCATCGTTAGGAGACACATGACTCTATCTCTGTCATCTGTGTCTGTACTTCAACTATATACAGGGTGGCCATAAAGTGCACACTATTTTAAATTGCACATGACCTTTATGGCCACTGTATGTGTGTGTGTGTGTGTATCTCCCATTATAGATGACTATATGGTATTTAAAACCATTATATCCATTTCTGTAGAGGACCCAGACTAATGCACAGTCATTTTCTTCAGAATCTGTTCCTAAGTAGTTTAGCCAGTTGGGTAAATCTAAATCAAAATACTTCCCTTTCCCTGCATCCATTAGTGCATCATTCTCCTCTGGGTTTCTCTCCGAATAAACCTGTCAAGACAGGGGTTAAAGTTGTGCATCTTCACAGGCAGTTCTAATCCTTCATGGATGCTTCTATATATTTTCAATCGTGACTGTGACATGGCTGTTATATTAAGAACATACACAGGTAAACATGTTTTTACTCTTCCTTTTCTGTTTCTAAGAAAGGATGTTTAATACGGATATATACAAAGATCTTTAGAATATAGGAAGTGATAATCAGTTCTGCCTTATCTGTGGATTAATATTGTGACTTTACTTGCTCACTGAAATTTACTTCTAACCCCCAAACCAATGCTTGGTCATTCGCAAACATGCACTGGTGTGTGGAGACTACCAAAACATTAGTCACCAAAAGTTCATCGACCTAGCGAACGTCTAACAAGGACAGCCTTTGCTTTCTTGCTTGGCTTGGCATATTATAAATGAGAATTTTCTTTCCGGTCTATTTAATGTCATTTTGTTTGTTTGGTGTTTGTTGATGATTTCATGTTTTAAAATGGTCCCTAAGCATATTTCTGAAGTGCTATCTAATGTTTCTAAGTGCAAGAAGACTGGGGTGTGCTTTATGGAGAAAGCAGGTATGCTAGAGATGTTTCCTTCAGGTCTTAATTATAGTGCCATCAGCCATAAGTTCAGTGTTACTGGATCAACACGGTGTATTAAATAAAGTGCTTTAAAACAGATGTACACATAAAGCAAGGTTATGTATTGGTCAGTTGATAAAAATGTGACCAGAGGCTTGCAGGAGCCTAACTCTGTATTTCCCATAGGAGCAATGGTTCTACCTATTTACTACCTCAGGGTTTGTGGTGACTTGGTCAAACATAATACCATGAATAGCAAGAATCAACTCTGCGGTAGTGAGTAAGAAGAGAGAGTTTGTTCATTTTTCTTGGCTGCCATTGCACAGCCTAAGGTTTTATCTTGATTTAACTTCTAGGCTTTTGATCTGTTAAAAAAAAAAAAAGATAATTCCAGAGCCACTGTCTGAAAAGTACTGTTTTAAAGATTGAATAAAATAATGTGTATACAATTGCTTCATAAACTGAAACTCTATGACAAGGACAGTAAGCATAGTTTATTGAAGGGGGAGGAAAATGCTAAGGATTTTATCATTATGCTGCTTACGGTCTTTAATAAGAGCGTTCTACTCTTTCTTGATTTAAATAAGGTAACAAATCTGTGTTCAGCTGTTCAAACAGTTGACATCTAAAATTCAACTTCCATTTTAACTAGGAGCATGGTTTCTTTTTTTCATCTATGTTTTCCAACTTGTTAAAATATATTACATTGTATAGGAGCAAAACTGAATATTAAAGAACACTGTGGGCTGGCCTGTGTTTGTATGTTTTGTTTTCTCTGGGCCAACTCTGCTTAATTTACTAACACATAAATCTTTCTCTCTCAGGGCTGTAGAGCCAATTTAGCTGAGGAAGAATGAAGCTGAATTCTGTTCTGCCTCATGCATCACCAACAAATTGCCAGGCTAGTTAAGTTTTGATTGCAGAATATTTATTTTTGGTGACAGATTTTGCTGATGTAAGAACCTAGGCGATCACAGCTTGAATTAGCCCTGGAAGTTGAAAAAAAAAAAAACAAACTTAAAAATAGAAAATCTTAACGGAAGTGCATATGAACATCGAGATGATATTTTTAGTATTATTATTTTGTATGACACTTACATGATAAATAGGGTGGAACTACATTTTCATGTGAGCAGTGACTTTGGGCAGAATGGTGGAATGGCAGACACAGTCTTTTATGAAATCACATTCTTAAGGTGATAGGTTATGGAACTTGAGAGAGTTGAATTTGCTGCATTCTAAGTACTTGTCCCCATCAGAGCAGGGTCTCCAGCAGAGATTAGAGACTGGAAATGACGTGGCTTCTGAGAAGAATCACGTTCTGTTCCCCTGTGCTCACATCCACCACTGCTCTTATCACCTCGTAGCAGAATAGTTTTCCTTTTACCTTTCTTTCTTTCCATCTTCTGATGACAGTAAGCATTGTTTTCATGAAAAATATTACTGATAAAAATATTAAAATGATACATGTTGCAAGAAAGAAATCTGCACAGGGCCTGTTTCCCCCAGCTCCACACAGACTTTCACATGATAGGAAAAGGATCACTGAGACCTGTCTCCTTTGCGAGGTCATGCATCATTCCATGCACAGAAGTTTCTGTGGTTCTCACAAGGATCGCTACTGATCGGGTTTCTTCAGGGAGGTGTTAGAGGGAGGACCCTGGAGAGACCAGGGCATTAATTCTTTCAGTGCATCTCCAGCATCCCTCTCTGAAAACAGCCAAAAGTTGCTGACCCAATCGGTTTTCCCTTCATCTCTACAGTTCTTGAAAGGATGTGAAAAGATCAACAGAAATCTTGTTTCTTACTCATTGCCATGGTAAGAAAAAAAAAAAAAGGGATGACTCCTATGAAGGAAAGTAGTCCAGGGAAAAATAGTGATTGGGTTAGCCTGATTATTTTATCCTTTACAGGAGTACCTTAGCTTTTCTGTGTACTTAAAGGAAGATTCAATTTTAACATGCTCATGTTTGGCTATAAATAAAATAATCATTTTTTTTGACATATATTGAAATAAAGGGAATAGGCAGTAGATCATATTTTAATTTTACAAAGTCTATTTTTAATAATCATTCATACTTGTCCATTTCATGATTATATGACAGGATCTTTGCCACATCTTTTATTTATTTATTTTTTTCTTAGTAGAGGACGTTCACCCATTTGATCCTGGGAATCCAAGTAAACAATTAATAAGTCATGAGGGAAAGTACAAGGAGTTCTAATTTGTATTTTTTTTTTTAACAGATGCAGTACTTTGTTTGCTAACATGTGAGGCCATTTTCTTAGAAGTGAATTTTTAAACCTAGGGAATGGAAACACACAGACAGGATCACATTCACACCCAGAGAGGAAAATCCTGAGTGCAGACTCTGGCCATAATGATGAGACTTGGCTTTCATGTTAACCAGGTGGGGAAGTGATGGCTGTCACACTCCCTGGTGATTGCTCAAACTCTAGGTCATTTCAGTCAAGCAAATCACTGATCTGATCTAACATTTCTTGTCTAAATGAATGGCTGAGTCCCACGTGTCTGACAACTCCACATCTCTCTCATTTTTCCTTCTGAGTGTGAAAGAAGAGGAATAATGTGCAATTTAGTAATATGAAAAGCTGACGCAGAGATGTCAGATGTTTCACCTCAGCCTCTTTTCCCTGGGAAACACATTGTTGAGTTGGTTCTCACTGATCCATGAGGTTAGTGATTTTCTGTTGCCAGGTAAAGAGGTGAGCTCGACTCAGTGAGGCAGGTTCTTCCAGGGCGGGGAGAATAGCGACTCTCAGCGTCCAGGTGTGATTACTACAGGACCAAGCATTTTATGTACATTGTATGCGTTTCTTGTTTCCTAGTGTGAGATGTGACTGATACAAACCCCAAACCAAGCGTCATTTCCTGTGGCTTGATTAAAAGCTAGAATTTGGACTTACAAATAATCCCATCTTCGTATGTCTATGATTACCTGATAATGTCTGTAATGTAAGCAGGTCACAGAGGACTGAATAAATCAAATCTATTTATTAAGTGAGCAGTCAGTGGCCACCCTTGAATTGAATTGAGCTAATAATGGCCAAGTATCTTGGAAAGAGAGATTTGAGAAAGTGGAGTTCTTGCATATTTAAATGGACAGGACAAGCCTATAACAAATACTATGTTAATGTGTATAATTTAGTGTATTATTTTCGATTGGGAAGAAGTCTCTTTATTGCATGAAATGCATTGACTTTGTTAACTCTGTGTGTGTCTGTGTACGTGTGTGTGGCGCCTGCACACACCGCCCAGGGCACAGCCTATTGGCCTAGTTATCCTCTCTTGTCTGTCCATTCACTTGTAAAAGCTGCTAATTCATCAGTAGAAAGTGGATGCAATCTACATACCAAATGAGTTAGAGGCAAAGGAGGAGGCAATTGATTGCAGACGTCAAGTACCTTCTTAGCTTTATTTTACATAGCTTTGTTCATTAATAGATTTCATTTCCTACCTTCATTCTTCATAGTATTGACAACTGAGAAATAAATTAAGGAAAAGTGAATGGCTCTTAAACACTTGGTATAAAGAGCAGTAGCAGGTGGATTTTGAAGAAGGCATGCCAGACAAATGCTAGGCACTTAAGGTAAAAATTTAAATACTAGGTATTATCTGGTTTTTATCAAAGGAGCAGAAATGTCAAACATTTCACTTTTATTTCTGGATTTCCATTTCATCTCTTCTCTCTTGCTCTAATAGAGTGAATTTAACTCGAAGTACTTGCTTTATTTAACTAAAGTTAACTTTGTGACAAATGTGTCTGTGTAACTAGAAATTTTAATTTTATGTTTTATTTATTTTTTATTTCAGAATGTTACAGGATTTTGGTTGCATGAATTGCTTTTGTACAGTTTGAGTCAAAGTTGTAAGTGTGCTCCTCACCCAGACAGTGTGCATTGTATCTGTGAGGGGTCAATTTACCCTCTTGGCCCCTCCTGCCTACTTGTTTTCCTTTGAGTTTTACTACCAAATGTGTACATGTGTGTTGATTGATCAGTTCCAATTAAATAGCGAGTACGTATAGTGTTTGTTTTTTCATTCTTGTCAATTTTCTCGAATTCTTTATAGATTCTGGTTATCAGCTTTATCCAATGTATAGCACGCAAATATTTTCTCCCACTCTCTAGATTGTTTATTTTCTCTATTGTTTCCTTAGCTGTGCAGAAGCTTTTTAGTTCAATCAGGTCGCATTTGTTAATTTTTGTTGTTGTTGTGATCACCTTTGGGTCTTCTTCATAAATTCTTTGCCTAGATTGATGTTTATAAGAATTTTTCTGGTAGAAAAACTTATAGAGTTTTCTTATTCTAGTTTTTCTTCTAGAATTCTTATAGGTTCATGCCTTAGGTTTAAATATGTTAGCCATAGGAATTAATTTTTCTGAGTGTTGAGAGGTGCAGATCGTGGTCCAATCTTTACATGTAGCAATCCAATTTTACCAGCACCATTTATTGAATAAGGATTCCTTTCCTTTGTATGTCATTATCTGCTTTGTCAAAGATCAGATGGGAATATGAGGATGGTTTTATATCTGGGTTTCTATTCTGATACAATGGTCTATGTCTTTGTTCTTGTGCCAGTGCCATATTGTTTTGGTTACCATAGCCTTGCAGTACAGCTTAAAGTCTGGCAAAGTGATGCCTCCTGAATTGTTCTTGTTGTTTAAAGTTGCTTTGGTTGTTCAGGCTCTTTTCTCGTTTCATACAAAGCATAGAATCTTTTTTCCTAGAGCTCACAAAATCTGGTTGTTTTGTGAGATTACCACAAAATTGGTATTTTAATGGGACTACATTGGATTTGTAGGTCACTTTGGGTAGAACAGACATTTTAACAAGGTTGAATCTGCCAGTGCATAAGCGTAATGTACTTTTCCATTTGTTTTCATCCTCTCCAAATTCTGTCTTTAGTAACTCATAGTTCCCCTTGTAGATGTCTTTTACCTCCACGGTTAAGTATATGCATTGGTATTTTATTTTTTTGCTGCTATTGTGAAGGTATTAAGTCTTTGATTTGATTCTCAGCTTGACTGTTGCTGGTGTATGGCAATGTTATTGATTTGTGTACATTGATTTTATATTCTGAGGCTCTACTGAATCTATTTATCAATTCCAAGAATCTCTTGGTAGAATCTTTGAGGTTTTAAAAAATCAAATTATAGCCAGGCATTGTGGCATATGCCTGTAGTCCCAGCTACTTGAGAGGCTGAGGCAAGAAAATAGCCTAACCCCAAGAGCTAGAGGTTGCTATGAGCTGTGATACCACAGCACTCTACCAAGGGCAACAAAGTGAAACTCTGTCTCTTAAAAAAAAAAATCATATTATCAGCAAAGAATGATAGTTTGAACTCTTATCTCCCCATTTGGATACCTTTGATTTCCTACTCTTGTCTGATTGCACTAGTTAGAACTTTTTGTCTGATTGTTCTGGCTAGAACTTCTAGCTCTTTGTTGAAGAGAAGTGGTGACAGTGGGCAGTCTTGTCTAATTCCAGATCTAAGTGGGAATGCTTTCAATTTTTTTCTATTCAGTATAATGTTGGCTATGGGTTTGTTGTATATGGTTGTTCTAATATTGAGGTATGTTTCATGTACATCTTTTTTGTTAAGCATTCCTATCATACAAGTGTGCTGAAATTTAGGAAATAAATTTCAGAAATAAATCTTTAAAACCTGGTTTCCAGATATGGAAAACATAGAATTAGCCACGAACTTTTGTTAGGGAAATAATTAAAAACAAAATTTTTTCCTAACCCAGAAAAACTCTCCACAAATGTAGCAGAGAAAGAAAACAATTTTGTTATTGAATAACTATTAAATCAGAATGTGCTGAACATTGTGGGAAATTGAGTAAGAGACTATAGAGAGAAAAAAAATGATCTTACTCTTTTATATAGCCAAGAAGATATAAACCATTAGAGACATGTTCTCAAGATAAATAATAATTCATCTCACCCTCACAGAATAGGTTTTGATAGTACCATTTCTCATACAGTTTATACTAAAGTCAACTGAGGTGACCATATGGGTTAACAAATAGACTTTGTCCAAAGGAAAAGTACACTTTCATATATATATATATATATTTTTGCAGTTTTTATTTTTTTTGGGGGGAGGCTGGGGCAGGGTTTGAACCTGCCACCTCTGGTATATGGGGCTAGTGCTCTCTTCCTACTCCTTTGAGCCACAGGTGCCACCCACACTTTTATATCTTTATGGCAAGAGATAGCTTTAGAGCTTGGAGCAAGGTGCCCACCAAATTTTTGCTCCTATCCTTCCACAAAAGGTAGGATGTTGGAGTGCTGTCTTCTGTGATGATTAAATTTCAAAGCACAGTTTGTCCTGTCCTTGAGAAAGAAATTTCTGGGTTCTCATGCTGCTGACAAGCTTAGTTAGGTTTTAAAAAGTTTACATACATTTCAAAGAGAGAATTTACAATAAGTTTTCTAAAGTGCGTGCTTGAAGACATAAACTGAAATCCTAGTTTTACCGCTGAGTACTGTTACCTTGAGGAAACTATTAAACTTTATCAAATCCAGATTTGCCCGTTGTGAAATAAGAATCACACTGCCCATATTATGGGATGCTGGTGATGATGAATTGAGATAATTTATATAAGTGCCAAGAGCAGAGTCTATATTGAGTGAGTGGTTACCATGATGGTGACTCTTACAGGGCCAGCCCATCTCCATGATTTTGAAACTAACTTCCTTTCAACTCCAAAATGATGCTCCATCAGTTTTCTTTCCTTTTGCTCACATCAACAGGTTTTATTAATCCAGTAGAATCTTTCTTTCAGTTTTCAAATGCATTTGCATCAAAGCAAATTAGATATTCTAATTGAGGGGTACCAAAATTACATTATGGCTTTCATAATAAAAAGGCAAAGCTACCTGTCGTATAGTCATGAAATGGACAAGTATGAATGATTATTAAAAATATACTTTGTAAAATTAAAATGTGGTCTACTGCCTATTTCAAATCATTCTTTCTTTCAATACTTGTCAAAAGGGAAAGATTGAATTTTTTTATTTATAACCAAATATGAGCACGGCCTTTAGTGTTTCTGAGACTTGGAAACTGGTGCTTTGTTTTTGCAAGGGGGATAAACAACTCATCTCTTGGATGGTTGAGAAGGGATAGTGAATTGTGTGTGTCAGGTGAGAGAGGGAAGCTGGGCAGCCTAACTGCTAAGACTTTAAGCTGAAGCTGCTCCCACTCGTCCTGCTCCCAGTGTATTTGTTCTGAAATTCTGAGGCCTTCAGAAAGATTTCTGTGGACCCGACAGCCTGTTTCCTTTGGGCGTCCTCCTCCACCGAGACTCTGGTCTCAGCTTTCTCTAAGTCATTTACCCTCGTGCATCTGTTTTCTGGCAAAGTCCACAACTTTGTTGACAACTACCATCTACGGCTCTGTCTTGCTCATTTTACTTATTCTTGTGAGTTTCCTCATTAAAAAAAAAAGAAGTTGAATTCATTCAGAGAAAGAAAAAAAAGGCCCAGGGGATAAGTTGTCCACATTTTCAGTCACGCCTCTTTCCTTTCTATTTCACATGGACTGTTGATGACAAAGCTCATGATCACTTTAAGCCTAATTCTAGTTGATTGTAATTGTTTCAACCAGACCTTTCGTCCTTCCATGGCAAATCCTTGTGTCCTTGGTTTCTGCATTTGCCGCAACTCTGTATGTTTTCCTCAATCTCTTTCTTCAATCCACTTTTGTTTGACTGTGTGGTTCTGTTTTCTCTAAATAAAATTATGTGCATAGGCCAGGAATGGGGAGATAGCAGCATATTTTTATTCTATGATACAAGTTATTTCAGCAAAACTCCATGAGGATTTGGCATCGCTGCTTTTCAGTAGCAGCTTAATTCTCGAAGGGAAGAGAATTATTGCTGTCCCTGTGTTCTGGCCGGGGCTCTGCCAGGTAAATTGGATAGGAAAGCTTCATGATAATTCTCTCTGAGGTTCTCTGGTTCTTTTGATTCTGAGAAACCATGTCTTGCATATAATGTGTTGACAGAGGAAAAATGGACCATTGCAAGCAACATCTAAACCTGAAGATAAAACAAAAACAAAATGATCCTTCCCTTATTCCTTTTGAAGAGAGCACAATTCAAAAACTCTCCCAAGCTAAAAAAGAGAAGATCCAGGTCCTGAAAATCTCACAAGGATGATGCTGTAACTGGAAAATGTGCGTTAGGGAATAAAGATGCAATTAGATTGCTAGCCAACTTTAAAAAATACCCAGCGTACATGTATTATAGAAAAAAATGTGATTATGTTTCTCTTAAAAGGTGTTTTCTGAATTATTTCCTTCTTAGTGAATTGATAGATTTACAGGGGGCATACAACAAGTGTAAAAGCATCTCAAAACACCAAAATATGAATCTAGATTGCTTCTCAATGTTTTGAAGTTTTGATAATTTAAGAGAACTTATTATTGCTGTTGTATAGTTATTAACCACCAGAACTTTTTCATTGCTGTATTATTAAGGCATTGAATTCCAGGATGTGGGTTAATTTTTATTTATTGTAGGTATTCTCACAGACACAAAGTGTAAAATGCCAATTCATGCTTAACTTTTCCTACCATCCATGTTAAATGACCAAGTCATACCAAGCTATTCTGTACTTAACAAGAACAAATTGTTCCATAGTAAATGAAAGCAGCTCCCAATGCCCGAGAGACTGGGGATGGCATATGGAACGTTTCACCTTTGGTAAGTGATTTAAATCCTAGGTGGTGGTAAGTCAGGTTTATTAGCTGCTTAATGATCGTGTCTGACTTATACACTCTTTCTAAAGAGTGTATCATTTCCTAACGTAGGAAAAGCGTGTAACAGAGTAGGGGAAAAACTACAGTATAAAAAATCTATTTTAGTTTATCATCTTATTTCATCCTATTCCTAATTGGAAATTTCAGGACTAGATGGAATTCAGAGTTGTGGCACACAAGAAAATCTCCTGGGATGTGTGCCTAGACCTGTGCCAGGCTATAGCATTTAGAGAGAACTAGAATATTTTTACTGATACTTTTATCTATTAACCAAATTTATAATTGACTAAAAAAACAAAATTGAGAAGTGTATTGTATTATTATCTACTAATAAAGTATGAAAATTATAACCAAGCTATGATTATTCTACTATAATATATATTCTTCAGCATGAAAATTCTGATAATTAAAACTTGTAGTAAAGGAAAATGCATCAATACAGTTTTCTATATCATCCACAGAAGCACTCTGATTTTTAAGTAGCTGCATTTCTATATGACATTCTTATCTACAAAACAGGACATTTAAGAATGAAAAAGAGTAATTTTATACTGTGTCTAGCAGAACTGATTTTCTTGATCCAGGCTCACTTCCTACGAAGGTTTTCCCTTTATGTTGTGTTTTTTCTGCTTCTTATCATCTGCAGGGAGATTATGATGCTGTCACGTTTCAAGAAGGCCTTTCTATTACTTGGTCTCTATTCATATATATTCAAAGTATTTTTTGTAGCTGCATATATAATTTTTGAACAGACGAATACATAAATGACGTACATAAGCTCGTCTTTCAACTAGCTTTTCATAAATATCCCTGTATTTCTAAGCGTATCAGGTGTCACTGCCATGGCAGATTATACATAATTCTTATTAATAATTGTTTTCAATTTTTATGTTTTATAACAAATGAATCTGGGTTAGTGAATAGAAATGATGTTGAGTAAGCTTTTGTGGGGGTGGAAATCCCTGTTTATATGGAATGTGATAGGCATTTGCTAAGACAGGCTGAAGTCTGAACTTGTTAGAATATCGACAATCTAAGGGTAAAAGGAGGGGATCGGGTGGTATGGAGCGTGGGAGATGACTGGGACACAGGAGTCCTGCATACCCTCTGTTTTTCTCTACCATCTTGTACCTACTTTACACTCCTTCTAACTGTCTGCCTCTATTTCAGTTTCCTGTCTCCTTCTTAAGTTCCATTGCCCCATCCTTTCCTCTTATGTGGCTTTCTAAAAACATATTTAACTGGACCTCTAGCTCCAAGGTACAGGATGCTGACACCTATTTCCTTGGCCTTCATAGCCAACTAAGGCTGTTAAATATACCGTGTCCTCTCTTGGGCTTTCTGTAATATTTCTCCTTTTCCTTTCTGTTTGTTTCACCCTTTTCCTGTAGCATTTGACATTTACTACTCTCCTTTTCAAACTCTAACATTCTATAGTCTTATTCTTTCCTGTTTCTCTATTTCCTTCTTAAAGACTCATTTTCAGGCATGTAGCAGGCTCTTTTTTTCCTCCCCACATCCTTTAAATGTAGGTGTTTAAAAACTTAATGTTTGGGGCCTTTTTTCTTTCCATCATTATTACTATCTCATCAATTACATAAAAAAGAAAATTCTGAAAGCCTACGCTGTATTAAGTACTATGTTATCAGAGACACAAGACCATGGCCCTGCCTTGGAAGAGTCACATTGTGGAGAGAGACAGACAAGGTGTTACAACATAGTGTGATAATGTGCTATCCAGGAGATGGAGCTATGCTCAGGTATGGCTATCTAGCAAGGACACTTTATCCTACCGGTATTCCAGTGTATTCCTTTCCACAGAAGTGACACGAAGCCTAGTTTTCAAGGCCTTAGGGAATGAAGTTGGGGTGGGGCAAGGTGAATGATCCAGGCAGAGGAAATAGTTTGTTCCCTGGCTGAGTGGAGTTATGAAAAAGTGTAATATCTCATTAACTATAGCATATTCACATGATCAGAACATAGGGTATTTCTAGGGAAGAGGAAAACAATGAAAATAGAGTCAGAAAGAAGCCAGCTTATGAAAATTAGTGTGTAACATCTTAAAACTTATGGGCCAGATCTATAACTGTTACCCTTGGACCTTGATTTGGTCTACTTTCTTTTCTGTGAAACCAGACTCACCACTTTGGTAAGGAGAGGCTGCTAGGTCAATGGAGTTGTTGAACTAATTACTTTTCTGGAGATCTATTTTATTAAATTGCTGAACTCTTCTAATAACAACCAAGTCGTCACTAATTTAATTTTCTCTCCATCCCACACAGATACCTTCAGGCTAAAAATGAACAAGAATAACTCAAACACTGTGTGAATCACTTTTGGGAATTAGATTTACACAAACAAAATGAAAATGCTGTAAATGTGTACACACAAGGACGATAGGAGTCCTGGCGCGTATAGTTGCAAAAAAAGGGCAGGAATGATAAGTCCCAGATGTTCCCAGGAGCAGAATGCCTGAATAAATGTGATCCATTTTTTTTTTTTTTTACAGACTGATAAAAATAACAGATTTATTGATTTCAGGGGTTTCATGTTTTGTTTTGTTTTGTTGTTTTTGTTCTGTTTTAGTTTTCTTTAAGTGAGAAGAGAAGGAACCGATGAGCCCGGTTATTACCATTGCTTCCCTACCACAGTTTTGGTGACACTTTTAGCTAGAAATGGCCTGAATTGGGATTGATTCTCATTTTGGTTGGTATCATTTTCTTTTTCCCCATGTTGGATAGCGTTCATCTTTTGAACGACAGTCTTTTCTATCTCAATGGTCCACATTTATTGTTTCTTATTGACATTAGGGTTTCAAAATGATTTTATAAAAAGCATAATCTCTTTACTTGAGACGTTCCTACATTTAGTTTTTAAAGTGCACATTTTTTCTCCATTTGATCTCCTCAAACTCCAACTACCCAAAGCCTATTTCTCTAGTTGATGTATTACTTGCATCTGCACAGATCCACACAATGCTAACCCCCTGGAGGTATGATTATCCTGAAGCACAAATTAACATTTGCTCTAGACATCTGCAAGGATGTCTGCTGCAAAATCTTTTTTAATGTTGCTGCCCTGGAAGGAAGTTAATAAATATCTCTAAATATAGGTGGAAAGAGAATAATTTCTGACTTAGGCATCACCTATAAGATTTTTCTATTATTTAGATGTCTTTCATTTTGACTGCTTCACTTTTTCAATACTAGAAGTTACAGAATGAGATGCTGAAATTATTTTACTCTCAGTTTTTGCTGTTTGCATTGTTACATGAGGATCACATCTTTTATAGATGCTGTTCACTTTAGGTCGCAATTAAAAGAGCCTGTTCTCTAAAATCATACATTGTATTAACAATATTTTAGCCATGATTTTCAAAATTCTAGCCTTTTTCTTTGCTTGAAACTTTTCTGCCATGTATTGTACAGGCAGCCTGAAGAATCTGATGATTTATGTTCAGACAGCGGCTTGGCTCGTCCCTGGCTTTCTCCATCCTTCTCCCCACACCTTTGTTCTTCTTACAGCTCCTGGCACCTGATCATACACTGAATAGGACCCAGGAAAACACTTAACTTCAGGGAAGGTATTATTTTTTCAAGCCTTTTAAAAGTACCTTAGAGGTAGATGAAAATTTATAATAATTTTCTAGAATATTTTAGGTTGTTTGCAACTTTGAATTGTTCAGGTTCCTCTTATTTCTCCTTTATCCTGGGTAATTAAAAGTACTCTATCAATTCACTTCATTATATTTTTCATTTCTTTGCCTGTTCTTCAGAGGCCTGATTTCCTTATGAGCCTTTACCCGTTGATCTTACTGTAATT
Source organism: Galagoides demidoff (assembly GCA_963574575.1). Classification (NCBI taxonomy): domain Eukaryota; kingdom Metazoa; phylum Chordata; class Mammalia; order Primates; family Galagidae; genus Galagoides; species Galagoides demidoff. The sequence goes on along the minus strand of CAUYQV010157845.1, from coordinate 7,137 downwards.
TGAATGGTCTTTAGCCAGTTTCTGAAAAACCTACACTTAGACCAGTCTTTACTTTTCTTTTAGGCTCTATTGAATGAAGATTAGGGAGAGGCTTGTCGTGGCACTATCCTTGGAGATTTCATTAGGGCTATTAACGATGTGTGAGTGCCAGTCTTTTTCTTTCTTTTTTTTCACATGGTCACTGATAATTGGAATTTTAGCTATTTTATGTGAGAATAGGAGTTTTTGAAAACACTGTCACCTTTGAATCTAATTAATTACAGAATGGCACAACTATTGTTAATGCATGATTTAATTTTAGCTATTTTATGTGAGAATAGGATTTCATTTTAAATCTATAATTTTGCTTCCTGAAATAATTGTACTGATGGTCAGAAGCAAAACAAGAAGTAGAAAATGGATTAATTATGCAAAAAAGAAAAAGAAAATCTGTCTCTTTCTCATCACTGTACTATTAATACCATAGAAGAATCAGATGAGGGAAGGGGCACATTTTCCTGTTCTGGATCATGCTGTACACAGCTATGCCTGGCCAAATTTCTTTGGGATTTGAATATATTCTGTCATAACTCTCAAGGACAATGCTAAGTGCAGGGAGGGCAATCCATGATGTTCTGATCCCAAGCTCTCTTACTCAGGGCACCAAAGCCACCTCTTCCTATCCAGGTTTGCTTCCAGGAAGCAACGCCCAATTAAATGGTGAGATGATGTGAACATGTATCATTTTAAGGATCAAAATGGAATCTATTAAACATCTATTATGGGATCTAGTAACATGTATTGAACATCTTGTAAGTGTCAAGTTTACATCATGGCAGAGGAAAGAACACATCTATCCTGTGCTAAGTGCATAATAGAGGCAGAAATAAGTTCAGAGTATGAGATAGACCAAAACCAGCATTAAAGGTCTTGTGGAGAAGATGAAATTTAATTTGTCTTTACAGTTGATTATTAGCCAAATGCAAAGTTAGAGGAAGGCATTTAAGTTAGAGGGATCATCTCATCTATGAATGAAGTTTGAAATAATAAAAATAATAGTCCTCACATTTATCTAATTCTTACTATATGACAACCACTATTTTAGGTAATGCATTAAACCATTTCATCTTCCCAGTGAACATATGAGGCAGTGTTGCCATTACATGTGTGAAGAAATTGAAGCACAGAATGTTGAAGCAAATTCCCCAAATCACACAGCCAGTAAATGACAGATCATAGATTTGGAGCCATACTGCCTGACCTTATAGTCCATATTCCTAACCACCATCGTCCTCTGCTATCATGTACTGGTGGTTGTAGTGAACAGTAAATTAATCGAAACTGTTGGATAAAACCCTCGTTTGGGGAAGGCAGAAGGTACGGCTGAAGAGACTGACTTTGAAATTGATTTTGTAAGGCTAAGAAGGTTAGATGAGGGCTTCTGACTTATGTGTAGTGAGGGGCCAGTTTTACTTTCTTGTTATCTTTTCATTTCAAATATGATGTGGCCAAATATATTGGTAAAATATAAAACTGCATACTTGAATATTGAAGTTATGTCAAATTGCTAAAAATATTTTAAACGCTCACACCTAGTACTTTGCTAATTACTGGTTTGTAACAAACAATTCATAGACTAGCACTTTGATTATTATTGATTTACACTTTTTACTTCCTATTTTGTGTTGTAATTCAGGGCATAACCATTTAGATGGCCAGGCTGGCATTGTGAATAAAAGCTAAGACTCATGATAGTGAACCCAGTTATGAGTCGCTGACTGTAGTCTGGGTCACAGATAAATAAGACCTAAACTGAAGGTGTGGCTATAGCAATGAAAAGTGAGAAGTAGAGAGTTTGGATAAAACTTCTGGGACTGATGGGCATGATTCCTATATCCGCAACTTCCATGAAAACAGCTCTTTGTAATTGCTTGTTGTGCCTTCTTCTTAAATTTAATATTTTAAACTAACAGTATTAGGGGCTATCATCTGTATGTTTCTTAAATAAAAACTAATTTTTTTCTTTCCAAAATGCATTAAGTATTGAAATGAAGTTTCTTTTAGGGGCTTGGTTTAGGTGCAAAACTGGTTGGGCTGAGGAACTCAGGACAGCCTGGAGGGCTGGGAGACAGGGAAGTGGTCTTTCCTCACTGAATAACACTGGGCATAGCCAAGGGTTGGAGACTTAAGGAATGAACTTGGAAGGGAAAAGGACAAGGAAACTATAAATCTGAGGCTAAAATTCTTCAAGCAGTCCAAGAAATGAACAGAATGTCTAGCTGATCAGAGGGCCAGCAAGCAGTTAATACAGAGCTCTATGGAGATATTTATGGGGCATTCTAGTGCACGGAAGTAGGGATGGGTCCTGGTACCCAGCTGCAAAGTCAGAGTTTCAGGCTTAGGCATTGGGATTCCTAGCAAGGTCTTACTGCTGGTGGAAAAAGGTCAAAAATTAATTTCTTGTGGATATGAATTGAAGATCAAGGGAATAAACACATTTTAGACATTTCTACCACTTTAATGAATACTATAAAGATATGATTTTGTTTATTCTCACAGTAAATCTACCAAGTAGCTAACGTATCTATTTTGAGAAAATTGAGACTAAGACATGGTATTATACATAGTTAAATTTACACAATTGTGAGATGATAAAGCTCACATTTTGCACTCCCTTTTCCAGAATGCCATGCTCACTCCTTCCAGCCATCACATTCCTTAGTACACCTGATCGGGGAAAACATTCAATGTGGACTTCATACATCTCTTAACAATTTCTTTTTACTGTTGAACCCTTACTAAAGGAAAATGTCTAAGAAAAATGCTTAAAAATTCAGAATTTTTATTCTTTTAACAAGTTCTTATTTTTACTCTTAAAATATGTAAGATATATTCATGAATGAAACAAATATGAAATATCACAATTCTGTTAGAGAAAAAAAGAGACCAAAAATGTAATAAGTAAGTAAAAAAATATATTAAGAGAGAGTAAGTTAATGGACAGACTCTCTATGGGGCATTAGCATTAGAATGTTAAATACAGTTCTCATAGTAAGCATCACTGAGCAACTGACGCTTAATTTAAAAAATTTTAGGTTTTTCCTATACTCAAAGACTATCTGCTAGTCGCATACTACTGTGTTCAAAGCATTGTTGCATTTTAAAAATAAGGCCAAGTGTTTGGGGATTCTTAGTAAATACTATCTCTGCTAATTTTAGCCTTGCTTGGTGTCAACAAGAGTCACTAGAGATGTAAGTCCCAGCCTTGCTTTGGAATGGAATTAATGTGACAAGATGTGGTAGTTTTTTGAGAACTCTTTTCCCACAAAAACTGAACTCCCAAAATAACTATTGCTTAACTGAGCAAAATAAAATTTTAGGAGATTCTATGAATATTATGGACGAGTCTTCCTAATTAAATCCATCCTCTTGGCCTGGCAACATGGTCTGACTTCTGCTCAGTGCTCTGAGGGATGAATTTACCCTTTTATATTCTGGCACCCAGGTGATGCAAAGGACCACAATCACGGAGAAGTGTCTGTCACCATTCATACTTATGTTCCCTTGATATTTGTTTTGATTCCTTTAAAAGTAAATAACTAATTTGTGAATTTAATGTTGCATACTGACTTATAAAGATTTAATCTCCTGCACTAGAACATTGTCAGCTGTATTTCATGAATTCTTGTGACCTTGGAGAGTGTGTTTCTCCCCCCTTTTAGCATTCATCAGGAATAGAAAGATTCTGAAAAATGTGGTATACATAAGGGGCAGCTTGAATGTAACAAAACAGACAAATGTTTCCTGAACATGTTTTTCTTTTTGGTCATTAATCCAATACAGGGATGCCTTGTTTTATTGTTGTTTACTCTATTACATGTCACAGATACTGTATATTTTACAAATTCAAGAGCTCTGCATTGAGCAAGTCTTTGAGAGCCATTCTTCTAATAGCATATGCTCAATTCCTGGCTCTGTATCACATGTTAGTAACTGTGGCAACATTTCAAACTTTATTAGTATGATTATCCCTGTTATTATGATCTGTGTTCATTGATGTTACTATTGTAATTGTTTTGGGGTGCCACTAATTGCACTCATATAAGATAGCAAGCCTACTTGATGAATGTGTGTGGTCTGAACTCCTCCACCAACCAGTTATTTCCCCATCTCTCTGTCCCTGTTTGAGCCCCCTATCAGAAATATTGAAAATAGGTCAGTTAATAACCTTATATTGGCCCCCAAATATTCAAGAGAAAGATCTCTCACCATAAATCAAAAGCTATAAATAATTAAGCTTATTGACGAAGTCATGTTGAAAAGTGAGATAGGCCACAATGCTAGGCCTCTTCTGCCAGTTAGCCAAATTGCAAATACAAAGGAAAAGTTCTTGAACAAGATTAAAGTGTTATTCCAGTAAACATATGAATGATAAGAAAGCAAAAGAGCATTACTGCTAATATGGGGAAGGTTTGAGTAGTTTGGATAGAAAATGAAACCAGTTACAACATTCCCTTAAACTAAAGACTAATCCAGACAAGTTCCTAACTTTCTTTAATTCTATGAAGGCTGATAGAAGTGAGGCAACTACAGAAAAATAGTTAGAAGTTAACTTGGTTAATGGTTTAAGGAAATATATCCTCTGTACTGCATAAAAGTTCAAGGTGAGACAGCAGGTTCTCATGTAGCAAGATACTACTAAGATCACTGAAGAAATTTAGATACACTAAACAACAGATTTTTGTGTAGATGAAATAGCCTTCTCTTGGAAGAAGATGCCATTTAGAACTTCATAGCTAGAGAAAAGTCAATGTCTGGCTTCAAAGAACAGGCTAACTCTCTTGTTCAGAGGTAATATAGCTGGAGACTTTAAATTGAAGCCATGCTTATCTACTGTTTAGAAAATCTTAGAGTCATTAAGAGTGATGCTAAGTTTACTCTGCCTATGATCTATAAATGAAAAAGAAGTGGATGACAGCACATTTGTTTATAGGATAGATAACTGAATACTTTAAGTCCAGTGTTGAGATCTACTGCTCAGAAAAAAAGATTCCCTTTAAGATGTTGCTACTTACTGGCAATGTATCTGGTCATCCAATGGCTCTGATGGAGATGTCCAGGGAGATCAATGTTTTTATGCCTGCTAACACAACATGCATTCTGTAGCCCATCATGGAGTAATTTTGACTTTCAACTCTTAGTATTTAGGAAATATATTTTCTAAAGTTATAGGTTTCATAAAGAGTGATACATCTGATAGATCTGGGCAGAGTAAATTTAAAACATTCTGGAAAGGATTTACCATTCTAGATGCTATTGGAAACATTTGTGACTCATTAAAGAATTCAAAATAGCAATTAAGAAGAGTTTTAAAGATGCTAATTCCAATTCTCATGAATTACTTTGAGAAGTTCAAGCTTTAGTAGATGAAATAACTGCAAACATGGAAGACATAATATGAGAACTAGAATTTCAAATGAAAGCTGAAAATGTGACTGAACTGCTACAATCTTATGATAAAACTTGAACAGGTAATGGGTTGCTTCTTATGGATGAGCAAAGACAGAGGTCTTTTGGGATGAAATCTAGTCCTGGTGAAGAAGCTATGAACATTGTTGAAATCACAAGATTTTTTTCTCATTTAACTTAGGAGTCAATCATGAAGATGATGTGAACATTATTGAAACAACAGCAAAGTTTTTAAAACCTTACATAAGCTTACTTGCTAAAGCAGTGGCAGAATTTGAGAGGATTGATTTCAATTTTGAAAGAAGTCACACTATGGGCAGAATGCTTTTAAACAGCAATGCATGTTGTAATGAAATCTTTCATGAAAGGAAGATTCAATGGATGAATCAAACTTCATTGTTGTCTTATTTTGAAAAATTGCCACAGTCACTCTAACCTCCAGCAACCATCACCATAATCTTAAAATAAATACATATTCAGATCTTTAAAGAAATAGAGATCTTGGACAAAGTATTTTGTTTGGAAACTTTTATCCTCTTACCTATTATTCAAAAATTATTTTAAAATAATAGTACTGTAAATTTTATGGTGGACTATGACTATTTCATTAATATCCAAATAAAAAAATTTAGAATGATTATTTTTATGAACCTGCTATTTTTCATAACTGTGAATGTAAGGTATGTTCACTGAAAAATGAAAGCAAAACAAAATCTTACAAACTGGGAAGAACCATTAATTACATAAAATGAAAGTTTTTTTTCTTTCACTGACTCCTTCTCTTATGCTCTTTTTTTTCTTTATACATCCAAGTTCTTGACTTATATAATTATCTTTCTCTCTAAATTATTTTTGAAATATTTCTTGCAAGGCACCTCTGCTGGCAAAATTTTTCCCAATTTTTGTTTGTGTGAAAAAGTCTGTATCCTTTAGATTTAAAGAATAATTTGAAAGGGTAGAGAATTCTAGGTTAGCTTTTTTGTTTTCTCAACACTTTAGGTATTTCACCTCACTTTTTTTTTTTTTGCTTGTACAGTTTCTGAGAAAAATTCAGATGCAAATCGTATCTTTTCTCCTCTGGATGTAAGATTCTTCTCGTGATTTCTTTGAGGATTTTTTTCTTCATCTTCAACTTTCTGTAGCTTAAAAATAACAGACGTACATGTAGCTATTTTGACATATATCTTTTTTTTTCTGACATGTATCTTATTTAGTATTCCTAGTTTCTTTGGTCTGTGGTTTGGTATGGAACATTAATTTGGGGGAATTTCTCTGTTATTATGGCTTCAACAATTCTGTTTTCTTCTCTTCCCTTTTTAGTGCATGTTGCACTATTGGTACGGTTTGTATGAAGTTGGCCCACAGTTCTTAGAGATTCTGTTCTGTGTTTTTCAGTTCCCTTTTTGCCTTTCAATATTCATGGTTTCTACTGAGACATTATTGAGCTCAGAGAGTCTTTCCTCCATTGTGTCCTGTCTACTAGTAAGCCTATTAAAAGCATTCTTCATTTCTACTACAGTATTTTTGATCTACACAATTTCTTTTTTCTTTTCTTTTTTTTTTTTTTTTTTGAGACGGAGCCTCAAGCTATCCCCCTGGGTAGAGTGCCATGGCATCACAGCTCATAGCAACCTCCAACTCCTGGGCTCAAGCAAGTCTCCTGCCTCCGCCTCCCAAGTAGCTGGGACC
>CAUYQV010157844.1:0-19138 GCA_963574575.1 Galagoides demidoff | reverse complement strand
GATTTGAAATTCTAGCTCCCTCTTTTCCTCCAACCTGTTGATCTTACTCCCTATCCAGATTCTGAACTCAATTTCTGACATTTCAGATATCTGTTTATGTAGTGGGTCTTCCATTGTGTCTACCCCATCCTTCTTTGGGGGAATTAATCTACTCTGGTTATTCTGGTCACCAGAGTTTTTTCGCTGATTCCATCCCATGTTGAATTTGAACCTTTGGGAAACCATCCCTATAACTGTTCTGCCAGTGGCTGCTTCTAGTTTTCTCCTGGGCACAACCCGGCAAGACCCCGGGAGGTGGAACCAGGAGGCGGGGTGATGCAGCCCACCCCTGCAGGAGTCAGTGTTGCTGTCAAGGCCCTGGGAGGCAAGCGCAACCTGTCCCTGAGGAGGACAGTTGTCCTTACTGGCGACCAAAGCCCCGGAAGCAGATGCACGCATCTGGCGGTATGGCGCGACCCTCCCAGGCAGAAGCTGCTGGCAACCGCAAGCTGGCAAGGCCCTGGGAGGTGGCTGTGCGTCTGTGTGACCTGCCCCAGGAGAAGTCAGTTGTCCTTGCAAGCCACCAAAGCCCCAAATGGGGGAAGGTGCAACCCTCTCCCGCAGGAGTTGGCAGTGATTGCACGCTGGGAGGTCCTGGAAGGTAGGTGCACATCTGTGCGACCTGCCCCAGCAGAGGTCAGCTGCCCTCACAGGCTGCCAAGCCCCAGAGCAGGGCATGCCACTGGCAGGATGGCACGACCCCCCTGGCAGGAGCTGCTGGCAACTGCCAGCCAACAAGACCCCAGGAGGCGGGCGTGAGACTGTGGGACCCGCCCAGCAGAAGTCAGTTCCCCTCACTGGCCACCAAAGCCCTGGAGGCTGTCACGCAACTGGCAGGATGGCGCAACCCTCTCAGGCAGGAGCTGGTGGTGATCCAGGGCCAGGGGCCCCAGGAGGCAGACGCATGGCTGCTTGACCTGCTCTAGCAGAAGTCAATTGCCCTCACCTGCTGCCAAAGCCCTGGAGGCAGACAAGCAGCTGGCAGGACTGCGCAACCCTCCCTGGCAGGAGTCAATGGCAGCCGTGGGCCAGCAGGGCTCTGGGAGGCAGGCACGGCTCAGTGACTGGACCCAGCAGAAGTCAATCACCTTCAAGGGCCCACCAAAGACCTGGAGGCAGACGTCTGGCGGGGTGTGTAACTCTCCCTGTCTGGCATCAATCCTGGTCACGGGCACCTAGGTCTTGGGAAGTGCAGATAGTAGCTGGAGAGACAGCTGAGTGCTGAATGCACTGACTGAGGGTGATCCGTCTGTACGCAGAGAGCGTGGATCAAGCAGTTCTCCTGGTGAAGGACTGGGACAGGGGCTTGGTCTTGAAAGGGTGGGTGGATGCTGTTCTTGGGGCTCCTCTCCTTATCTCTGCCGGCAAGGGGAGGGAGAGTGGACTGGAAACTCAAAATGGCAGTGTGAAGGCCAGTTCCACTTTTCTGCCTGGAGGAGGGTGTTCTGATTCTCAACTGGGTTCCTCCAGGGTAGTAAACTTCCCTGTTGGCAGCTCTCACTCATGGAGTGAGAGAATAGGTCCTCAGTTTATAGGTGGCCTGTAGGAGACTCAGAGGTGCGGTTGAAGAGGAAACAAAGGAAAAGCACACCTTTCCTGGGGGAGGGGATGGGCGCTATTCCTTTGGGGTGATTTATGTACCTGTGGATTGTCCTCTAGGAGTCTCCACCTGTCTCGGAAGGGGTGTCCTGTCGGTATCACTCTTCTCTCTCAGCTGGGCTCCCAATTTTCGACTTTGTTGGAGGTTTCTCTGGACTTTATCCTTTCCTCTGAACAGGAACTTCTGTTGGAGACTGGTGCCTATCGGCCATCTTGACCCCTCCCTCTGCTTCTCAGATTCTTAAAAGATGTTTGCCTTCTTCTTCCTCCTGAAACATGTAAGAATCACTGATTTGAAAAGTTTAAGGCATTCAGGTCACAAGAATATAAAATTAGGTAGAAAAATTTAAATGGAGCATACATTTAGGAAGGAAAGATATTTCATGTAAACTTGGAGAAGGCCTCATCTAGGTTATGGATCATTGAGGCCATTTGCACTCACAGGACTCAATGTAGTCACGACCTCAGGAAACAGCTATTACTAACACTTTAGACCCCAAAATCTATGATCTTAAGAAAGCATTTGTGATTCTACAACATCCTTTTTACAGAAAGTTAACTTTAGAGAATTCAAGAAAAAAAATCTCATCTATGAAAAATGAAAATAAAGAGTTTAGTGTAGTGGTTTAAAGCATGACTCTTGGGGTCAGAATGCTTGGTTAAGAATCCAGGCTCTGCCCCTTCTAAGAACAATGGAACCTTTAGCAAATTATTTAAGTATAAAATTGAATTATATTAACTTCTTCCTTCTCATCAGTCTTCCTGCTCTTCTATAAAATGAGAAGAATATTATAGGCTTATTAGGATTAAATCAAGATGACATAGAAAGTACTTGTTACAGATTTTAGTTTTCTTACACATGATACAATAATCTGTCCATTTTGAAAATAGAAATATAAAGGAAGGTTAAAATACTTATAGATAATATTCAATATTTTTATTATTTCACTTTTTAATGTAAATGTGCACATCTGCATATAGGCTATGCAATGCAATTTTATATCCTGCATTTTTTGTTTAACATTTTATGAGGGCTTTATAAATGTTAATTCTTTTTCATTTGCCAATGTTTTAAATACTATACTTATTGATCCCATCCCTCTATGCAGAAGCCAATTTTATATGAATTGTTTTGGCTAGTTTTCCTTATTTAATAGCAATAGGAATGCCAAAGCATGCCTTCATAGTACTGTTGGAACATTTTTATTATCTAATGACTTACTAGGAAATGACTTGCTATTTAATCCATTTGTATTTCCAAATAATGTATTAAATATACTATAGTCGTAATTCTAAGTTTTATGTTAAAATTGCTACAGGGACCTAAATAAAATGTAAGTGACCAGAGACAACATTTTTTCTTTTTCTTTTTTTTTGAGACAAGAGTCTTACTATGCTGCCCTTGGTAGAGAGCTGTGGTGTCATAGCACAGCTCACAGCAACCTCAAACTCTTGGGCTTAAGCAATTCTCTTGCCTCAGCCTCCCAAGTAGCTGGGACTACAGGTGCTTGCCACACACCTGGCTATTTTTTTTTTTTTTTTGTAGTTGTCATTGTTGTTTGGCAGGCCTGGGCTGGATTTGAACCTGCCAGCTTCAGTGTGTGTGCCTGGCACCTTAGCTGCTGAGCCATAGGCACAGAACCAGAGTCAACATTTTTTATTAATTAAATATCCATTATGTAAAACTCTGTGAAAGATAGAGTGGCAAATAAGATATATCCCTGAAATAAGATGTCTACAATCCAGTTGAGGTAGATGCTTTCATTTCTTATTTTAGCAGCCTTTTACTTTAGATTTAAAACAAAACGAATATTTGCTCATTTTCCTAAGAGAGTATGCTTTGAATATAACCAGTAAATTGTATCTGTGCATTACCACTAAGTTGCTTCATTGTGGCACACATTTGTGACATAGGTACCTGGAAGTAATGGATTTCCCTGCATGTAACAAAGTTTATTTGCCCAAATGTTCTTGCATGCTGTAGCTTTACATACTCAGCACTGTGTCACATGTGGCCAACTTCAGGTTACATCTCCAGTTAAGATTTTGGAAAGCCTGAAATGGTGACAAACATGGGGAAAAGGTCAATAGTAATACAGAATGGGAAGAAGGGATATCCTTATTTGTAGGGGAAGAAGCTCAAATTTTCTTGAACTTTTTTCCATCGGTGTGGAAGATTCCTATCAATAGCTCAAATCCTGCCACAAGCAGCTGTCGTCATATTAACACCTCTTTCTCCCAGTCACATCACTCTGAGACTGCATCTGCCACTCACTTGCTGGTGCTGACTCGTTTCCAAGGAAGTAGGATGTGTACAAATTGTTACACAGCTTAGAGCTTATCTGGATTTCTGTATTGTGATTATTGTTTTCCATGAAGTTCTTAAGGGTTGTTCTGTTTGTCTTTTAATGGTGGCTACTACTTGTTACAATTTGTCTAAATCACAAAACCCACTTAATTGTAGTATTTGGGCTCCACAGCTATAGAGAAAGAGCAAAAGACATAGCAAAGAGGGTTTTTTCCCTAATGGAGCTCATCATCAGAATAAAGGAGGCATATGAATGCGTTGGAGAAATTATAGAAGAAATAGAGGTAGAGATTTCTCTTATAAAGTTGAATCATTTGAAATGAATTTATTTACTGAAGTTAAATTGAAGTGACAGGTTCTTAATGAGACATTTCTCCTCTTTAGGTTTTCTTTATACTATAGAATTGTGCAGTGATAAATCTTATTTAATCTGGTAAATCCACTTTTCTTTAGAAGTCTGGTCTCACCTGTTGCTGATCTGACAGATGTGTGCAAAAACACTTCATAAAATGGTGGTCTGTTAAATGACGTGAGTTCAAGTAACACTCATTTGTATCATTTGCTCTAACTATGGCAAGGTGTGACTTTCACTTTACATTTACACAGCTTTCAAAGACCTTAATTCTAGCACTTTGGGAAGCCAAGGTAGGAGTATCACTGGAGGCCAGGAGTTCAACACCAGCCTCAGCAACATAGCAAGAACCCTGTCTCTATAAAATAAATAAATAAATAAATAAAAAATTAGCTGGATGTGGTCCTAGCTAACTGGGAGGCTGGACCAAGAAGATTGCTTAAGCACAAGATTTGGGGGTTACAACCTAGAGTGAGCTGTGACTGTGCCACTGTATTCCCATCTGGGCGACAGCATAGTAAGACACTATTTCAAAAAATAAATAAAAATAAAACTTCTTAACTCAAGGGGATAAAAAGGAAATTTCCTTTCAACTTTCTTTGGTACGCAAGATTTCAGTTATTTGTCTTTTGTTTTGTTTGGCAATTGACAATATCTTATTTGAATTTTTGAAATATTTTTAATTTTTTAATTTTTGCTTTCAAAAGATAGCATATAACACACTTTATAACTTAGAAAATTATACATTAAACATTTAGGATCTTAATGCTGTGGTGTGTAATAGAGTTACACTTCCTCTTAGATTTTCCTGCAGGATTTGTTAGATATTTTTTTCTATTTACAAATGGTATTGGGAAACTTAGACACACTCATTTGCTTCGTTTTCTGTGGCTTTATACCTAAAGTTAGCAGTTAGATTGCTATAAGATTTGTGCTAAGCGAAATATTCTATTGAATAACTCATAACTGAATATCTTCTGTTCAACTTATATCACTTCTGTATATGAATAAATGTATATGCAATGGGTTTATATTTAAATTTTTAAAATTATGAACATTTTAAAACAAATCGAAACAAAAAGAAAAAAGCAACACTCATCCTCTTACTCTTTCTCTGACTTAACTGTTTTTAATAGCTTGGCATATCTCATTCAGTTTTTAGGGGGCAGGTATCATTCTGTTATTTTTACAAAATTGACGTTCATATATTCATTGTTAAAAATTTAAACCATGTAGAAGAGCACAGAGATTAAAGTAAAAACAAAATAAAAATGCTTCTTCTAAAAATAATCATCATTACTATCAGTTTAACAGTATTCTGGATACCATCTTAAGTAGGAATGACAGAATACTTTTGTAAAGATAAGATCATACCCTGGTGTTTTTTCCAGTTCATATTTATTTGAACTTAATGGAAGCAAAAGAACAAAATTGATGGATTTGTGGAACTTGAAACAAGTATTTCTTAATCACACAAATAATTTCTCTTTAATTTTGTTAGTTTTGACTTCATGGCTTTCTTGCTAGGTTCATTTATGTTTTTAATTATTATATTTTCTTGATGGATTGACCTTTTTATCATTTTAAGATATCCATTATTTCTAGTAATAGTTTTTGTCCTAAAATCTATTTTGTCTGATACTAGTATATAAATATATTAGTGTAGCTAATAAATTTAGCTAATTTACTCTAGCTCTGTTCTGGTTATTGTTTGCAAGGGATATCATTTTAAATCCCTTTACTGTCACCCTTTTATTGTCTTTAAGTCTAAAATGTGTCTCTTGAAGATGGCATTCAGTTTAATTGTGTTGTATTTTTAATTCCTCTGCCAGTCTGCCTTTTGATTAGTATACTTAAATTAACCATTAGCAATTTATTTGAGGATAGAGTAGGATTTATGTTGGTATTTTTCTCTTTGTTTTCTGTGTATCTTAAATGGGTTTTATTCTTCTTTCTCCCAATTACTTTTTTTTTTTTTTTTGAGACAGAGTCTCAGTGTGTCGCCCTCAGCAGAGTGCTATGGCATCACAACTCACAGCAACCTCTAACTCTTGGGCTTAAGCAATTCTCTTGCCTCAGCCTCCCAAATAGGTGGGACTACAGGTGCCTGCCACAATGCCCAGCTATTTTTTGGTTGCAGTTGTCATTTGTTGTTTAGCAGGCCTGGGCTGGGTTCAAACCCACCAGCTTCAGTGCATGTGGCTGGCGCCGTAACCACTGTGCTACAGGTGCCGAGCCCATTACATTACTTACTTTTTTAAAAACATTAAGTAACATTAATATTAAGGCTGGGCATGGTGGCTCACACTTGCAATCCTAAGACTCTGGGAGGCCAGGGCAGATGGATTGCCCTGAGCTCAGAGGTTCCAGACCAGTCTGAGCCAGAGTCAGAGTGAGACCCTATCTCTATCAAAAAAAAAAAGCTGGACGTTGTGGCTACTTGGGAGGCTGAGGCAAGAGAATTGCTTAAGCACAAGAGTTGGAGGTTGCTGTGAGCTATGATGCTATGGCACTCTACCAAGGGTCACAAAATGAGACTCTTTCTCAATAAAATTAATCAATTAATTAAAACATTAAGTAGATATTTTTTAGTATGCCAGTTTAATTCATCTATTGTTTATGTGTATATATTTATATATACACACACATGTGAAGGGTATATGAAGTTACAGTTTCTTAGTGGTGCCCTAGGAATTACAATTAGCATATGAATTTATAATAATCTAATAAGATTAATATCAACTTACTTTCAATAGCATATAAAACTTTGTTGCTGTGTAGCTCTATTCTTCTCTTCTTTGATTTTATTATTACAAATTAAATCTTTCTACATTGTATACCTGTATATACAAATTTATAAGACTGTGTTATGAACTGACATACATATCAGAGGGAAAAAAGGGAGTTTTACAAAAAAGTACATTAAAAACTATCTTTTACATTTACTTTATTGGGACTTTTACCATTACTTCTTCATGTGGATCTAGTTACTGTCTAGGGTCTGATTCGCTTTAGTATTTTTTGTATGGCAAGTATGCTAGTGAAGAGTTTTTGTCTTTATATGGGAGTGTCTTAATTTCTCCATTCTTTGTTTTGTTTTAACCATTATCATTTTCCTTTCTTTTTTTAATTACAGGTTAATTTGGGGGTACAAAGAAATAGGTTACAATGTTTTTGCATTTGTTAGTTAGAGTCCCTCTGATAACTGTATCCCATCCCCAAGAGGTGTACCACACATCCTAATATTGTGCCCATTAAGTGGGAACACATGCATCTCCCTCACTTCTCCCCTTGAATTGATTTGAGTTTTTTCTCTTATGTGGGTATCTACTGGCTTCATATTAGTACTGAATACACTGGATACTTCTCTGTTCTTGTGGTACTTTACAAAGAAGAATCTGTTGCAGTTCCATCCATGTTAAGACAAAAGATGCAAAGTTTCCTTTTTTTTTTTTTTAGAGAGAATCTCACTTTGCTGTCCCTGGTAGAATGCCATGGCATCATAGTTCACATAAACCTCAAACTCCTGGGCTCAAGGAAACCTCTTGCTTCAGGCTTCCTAGTAGCTGGGATTACAGGTGTCCACCACAACACCAGGCTATTTTTAGAGACAGGGTCTTGATCTTGTTTAGGCTTGTCTTGAACGACTGAGCTCAAGCAATCCATCCTTGAGCTTCCCAGAATGCTAGGATTATAGGTGTGAGCCACTGCACCCAGCCTAAGTCTCCATCTTTTTTAGTGACTGAATAGTATTCCATGCTACATATACCACAGTGTGTTAATCTATTCCTGGCTGGTGGGCATTTTGATTGTTTCCACATCTTGGTGATTGTGAAATGAGATATAATAAATGTTCCAGTGCAAATGTTCTTATGACAAAATGATTTTCTTTCTTCTGGGTAGATGCTTATTTATGGGATTACAGGATCAAATGGATGGTCTGACTGGTTCTTTCAGGATTCTCCATACTTTTTTCCAAAAAGTCTGTATTAGTTTACAGTACCATCAACAGTGTAAAAGTGTTCTTTTCTCTCCACATCCACACCAGCATCTGCTCCTTTGAGACTTTGTGATGTGGGCTATTCTCACTGGCATTAGGTGATATCTCAGGGTGGTTTTAATTTGCATTTCTCTGATGATTAGGGACAGTGAACACTTTTTCAAATGTTTGATAGCCTTCATCTATCTTCCTCAGGCAGGTTCTGTTCATGTCTCTTGCCCAGTGGTAAGCAGGATTATTTGCTGGGCTGTTTTGCTGATTAATTTGAGTTCCCTATAGATTCTGGTTATCATCCTTTGTCAGATTCATATCATGAAAATATCTTTTCCCATTTTGAAGGTGGTCTATTTGTTGTTTAATTGTTATGTCTTTTTTTAATTTCTTTTTTTTCTTTATTAAATGATAGCTGTGTACATTAATTCAATCATGGGCACAGTGTGGTGTTTTCATATATAATTTGAAATATTTTCATCAAACTGGTTAACATAGCCTTTATGTCATTTTCTTAGTTATTGCATTAAGACATTTCTATTCTACTTTTAGAAAGATTCACTTTTACCCTTGTAAGATAAACCATAGAGGTGATCCCTCCAACTGCCCTCCATTCACCCATCCACCCTCCTCCCCTCTTTTCCCCCTCCTTCTCCCCATATTCTTAGGCTATAATTAGGTTATAGCTTTCATATGAAAGCTAGAAATTAGTTTCATAATAGGGCTGTGTACATTGGATACTTTTTCTTCCATTCTTGTGATACTTTGCTAAGAAGAACATTTTCCAGTTCCATCCATGTACACATGAAGGAGGCAAAGTCTCCATCTTTCTTTATGGCTAGATAGTATTCCATGGTGTACATGTACCACAGTTTGTTGATCCATTCATGGATCGATGGGCACTTGGGCTTCTTCTATGACCTGGCAATTATGAATTGGCAATAAACATTCTGATACAAATATTTTTGCTGTAATGTGGTTTTTGGTCATCTGGATATATACCTAAAAAAGGAATTGCAGGATCAAATGGCAGGTCTATTTTTAGTTCTTTAAGTATTCTCCAGATGTGTTTCTAAAAGGAATGTATTAGCTTGCATTCCCACCAGCCCTGTAGAAGTATTCCCTTTTCTCCACATCCATGCCAGCATCTCTGGTTTGGGGATTTTTGTGATATGGACTAATCTTACTGGAGTTAGGTGATATCTCAAAGTAGTTTTTTGATTTGTATTTCTCTGATGATTAAGGATGGTGAGAAAAAAAATAAAAGGATAGTAAGCATTTTTCCATATATCTGTAGGCCATGCGCCTATCTTCTTTAGAGAAATTTCTCTTCAAGTCCCTTGCCCACCCTGAGATGGGATCACTCGTTCTCATCTTGCTAATATGTTTGAGTTCTCTATGGATTCTGGTTATTAAACCTTTGTCAGAGACAAAAACTGCAAGTATCTTCTCCCACTCTGAGGGCTGTCTGCTTGCTTTACTTACTGTGTTCTTGGCTGTGCAGAAGCTCTTTAGTTTGATCAGGTGCCAACAGTGTATTTTTGATGTTGCTTCAATTGCCCAGGAGGGTCCTCCTCATAAAATATTCTCCCAGGGCGATTTCTTCAGGTGTTTTCCCTGCACTTTCTTCTAGTATTTTTATGGTTTCATGTCTTAAGTTTAAATCTTTAATCCAGTGAGAGTCTATCTTAGTTAATGGTAAAAGGTG
This sequence comes from Galagoides demidoff, assembly GCA_963574575.1. Lineage (NCBI taxonomy): Eukaryota > Metazoa > Chordata > Mammalia > Primates > Galagidae > Galagoides > Galagoides demidoff. The sequence goes on along the minus strand of CAUYQV010157844.1, from coordinate 9,141 downwards.
TGGGTCCAGTTTCAGTCTTCCACAGGTTGCCAGCCAGTTCACCCAGCACCATTTGTTAAATAGGGAATCTTTTCCCCACTCGATGTTTTTAATTGGCTTGTCAAAGGGAGAAGGGTAGGGGAATGGGTGGAGGGAGGGGGATTGGAGGGACCATTTTGAGGTTTATCTTCCAGGGGTACACGTGAAACTCTCTAAGAGTAGAATCAGAACGTTTTAAAATAATAACTGAGAAAATGACCTGAAGGCGGTGTTGATCAGTTTGATGGAAGTATTTCGGATTGTGAAAACCCCACACTGTACCCCAGAAGTGCATTAATGTACATAGTCACCATTCAATAAAAAAAAAGAAAGAAAGAAACGTAATATATTAGGAAAAAGTAACTCCATCGCCAGGTCCAGAGATTCAGCCAAAACTGCCATTTTTGATTCCCTGGCCTTTCTGTCCTGGGTGACATGATCCCTACTTGGCACTGAGCTTTCATCCCCAGACTGATATTTTGCTTTTGTTTTCTTGCTATGTCTTTGATGACCAAAACAGAGACTAGCACATAGTATGTACTCAATAAATATTGGTTGAATGAATTAAAATCCAAGTTCAAAGTTTTCATACATTTTAAAATGTGGACATCTAAAAAGGAATGTTCTTTAATACCAGCTGAGGAAAAATTCTTCTTTGGATGATTTGATTTAATAAAAAATAATAATAATAAAAAGAGCAGGACCTGTAATTTGAACTCTTCCCATAAGATATCCATTTGAGATGCTTTCATGAATGTGCAATGTCTATTTTCCTGATGTTTCCAGATCATCTTTATTATATGTGCATTACCTTTTGCTTCCAGGGCAAAAATGTCTAAATCATTGCTTTGGCAAAATTTAGGTGCATCAAAGGAATTACAGCAAAAATGTCTCTGACTCAAAGCTAAACAAATTACAGCTGAAATCCTGGCAAATATACACATCAAGGGATCACTAAACATTATTAAACCAGTGGTTGATAGTAATTACCTGAAATGGCTTTATTTATTGTCATTTTTATCAGGAGATGACTCAGAGTCAAAACATTACTTTTTGTTATCAAGTTCCAATTTCATTTCACATCTAAATCTCATATATGGATATGAATTTTCTTACACAGATGGCATTAGTATTATAGCAACTATTCTTACTGCACTAAAAGCACAATTAAAAAGGGCAGTATGCACCGATAAACGTTAAATAACCTTTTTCCTTTACATTCCCACACTGAACCCTAAAGCCAGGACAAAATGATAAGGTGTTTCATCTGAAGTACTTGTATACATCCGCTCTTCAGTAGCCTTGATCATATCCAAAGTTCCTGTGTCCTGTCTCCTAGAAATAATGAAACAAGGGCAGAAACAAGAATTAAACAAACAAACAAGCAAATGTCAGAAAGCATTTTTTCATAAAACATTAGAACTATTGTGGAGAAACAAGGGAAAAAAACCTCACAGGCAAAATTGTTAAAAATCACTAGAGCTCATTGAAAACCAATGATAATAGATGGCATTTTGTGGGTATTAGGGGGATATCAACACTGAAAGAGGATAAACTCCTAAGGGTTGAGTGATTCTCAACCATTAGCCTTTCCTTAATCTTCCAAAGAATCCATTTGCACTTTGATATTGGCTACTGTGCCAGGCCACAGATGAGGAAAGTAAAATTAGCTTTCTACAGCGGCAAGTACATAGCACAGGAAAAAAGATTGAAGCGTGCAGAAAGCCTTAAAACGACTCAGAGGCTGGGAGGGGGGAGGATCAGACTGTTATTTCTTTGGGTTGTTGCTAGCCTTTAATTATTTCATTTCAAGTAAACTTTCTCCTGCAGTTGATCTCTGCTGTAAATGTGATAAAAAGCATAGACGCAGGACGACAGAACTGGAAAGAATCACTCAAGTCCACTCTGGGTGACAGATCCATTTAGTAGGTTTCAGCTGTTCCTATAAAATTATGAAACCTACTAGGTAGAAAGCTGCCCCTCAGACACACCAGGTATCCAACTTCTGTTTCAAATCTATTAGAATCTCAATTTTTCTGATATCTGACAAGCATAATTCCAGTGGCAATGTAATTTGTGTTCAAATGATTCCTCAGTGGGGACACTGTAACTTCTGATTGATGGCATTTAGAGATTTTTATCACAGTTTAGGAACTATGAGCAATATTGCATTAGATATAGACTTTCTCCCTGGCGATTTCTTCCTGTATTGTTTGTTTACATAGAAAATAAATGTGATCAGAATTCTCTTTTGAAAATTATTAATGTGCTCCCTCTCCTGCATTCATCTTTGACCTTCCCCTCAGACATCTGTCTTCCGGGGTCTTCAGTGGGTTTCCCTAAGAATACGGAGAGTAAGGAATGAAGTAATATTTTGCTTTGGCCATGGAAAATAGGACTTTTCAGTGCAACAATGGTCCCACAAACAAGATCATTTTCTTGAGCTAAGTTTTTCCCATTTCTTTTATTGTATTGATACACTAAGGGCTATGTCTGGAGGACTCAATTCACAGAGTTCTCCAGTAATGAAGTGGTGGGCTGGGACCCTGCAGTCCCAAGGCCTGCTGAGTAACATAAGAGGAGGCTAAAGCATGGTGAAAGGCAAGGCAAAAATGTCAAATCAGCCTATCTTGCGCCTGGGCCATTGACACAGTGAAGAGGGGCTTAAAACTGCAGGTGCAAGAGTATAGGCTATTTCACACACTTTGGATTGGACAATTAAATAACTGGGGAAAATGAGGACTCTTATCCCCATTACCCATGTGGAACCTGGAGATGATATCATCTTCATCAACCTAGAACTAGAGGTTTGAGTTCAAGTTTAAGGTGTAGACAGTTCTATCTTCCTCTTCCTCACTCTTCTCCAGATAAGCCTCAGATAGGCAAACATCCACTCCTGATTGTGGTCTCATCGAGCAGCTTGGAGCAGATATCTCGTTTAGCTTCCGCATTGGCAAAATTAAGAGATTCGGTGAAATCCATTTTAATAAGCTTTGCATCTTTAAGAGAGAGGGAAGGAGAAAGGAGGTGGAGTCTTGGCGTGTGACACACCTTTTGGGGCCAAGACAGGATGGTAAGAGGGACTTTACCTAACAAATGCAATCAGTTTAACCTGGTTTCTTGTACTCTCAGTGAATCCCCAACAATAAAATAACATAAAATGTAAAAAAAAAAAAAAAATAAGCTTTGCATCTTTAAAATCTGATGATGGGTTTAGTTAAAAAAAAATTGTGTGGCCTTAATTTGCTATTCAAAAAATAAAAATGTTTCTGATAAACCTATGGATTTCTCTTCTTTTGTTTTCCTCTATTACTTGTCCTTGTCTTCTAACAAACAATGGGAGTCAGCTGAATATATTGAAATACAGTTTCATTTAGTAAAAAAGAAAAGATTTATAAAGGTTATAAAATCACAATTTATAGGAATAGAGAAAATAACATTTCTCCATGAACCTTACAAAGTATAAAAGTACAGATGAGTCAACAAATCACATGAGTTGCAGAGAACAAGAAATAGGATCTGAGCAAAAATTATATAGATTAAGAAAAATATTACAAATCCTCTTGTCTGAATATATTTCTGCCTTACTATCAAGAATGGTTTTTCTCAATAAATTATATGATCTTTACAGTTTGAGAAAAATTTATCTTACAAGACCTTTCTGACCACAGTGAAAAAAATATATATAAGTACCTACATTTTCTTAGTATTACTCTTCATTTTCATGAAAACATGAGAAATGAGAAAATTAAATGCTATTATGTATTATTGGGTAATTTTTCTCCACCTAATACACTGTCTTAACTAAAGCAGCAACTCTCTTTTTCATAAATTCCTACACAATTAAATTGCCATAAGTCTACCTCCTAATCTATTCAAAGTAAGTGCTACATTTCACCAAAATCTAAAGGATTCACCTATAAATGTTGGATTTTTATGTAATGTTAGGTAATTGTTTGGCATTATCATCAGAGCAGCAAATTACTTTCTTGATGGTCCCGCACATGAACTTGAGGGATAGCTCTAAACCCTGCCTCTCCTATGAAGGTCTGACTCTCATTTGTCCTTCTCTTGGTCATTGGACTTTCAAGGAGGAGAGAAAGATATAGCCTTCCCAAGGCTGCAGTTATCTGACACATACTTACTTAAAATAGCTCTGCTATCCACCACCTGTTCTGGCCACAGCAAACATTGATAGAGAGAGACTTAATTGAAGGAACTGAAGGCTAATTAAGATAAATGTATAGACAAAGTAAATGAAAATTGTATGGAGAAGATAAAGTGGGATTTAACAGGAAACTCAATATCACAATATGAGTGGTTATCATCAAACTCATTTATACTAATAAAATGAAGAATAATCAGATAATTAAAATAATACATATTTTATGAGACAATCACATCACATGGATACTGTTTGGATGACCACCCACAAAGGTACGATATATGGGTAGAAAACCTCCATAAATGAAATACTTAACTCACCAAGAACAAACTGAGTGAGTCAAGAAAAGTCATTCTCCCAGAGAAAAATAGTTAAGCCAAACATCGCTATGATTAAGAACAATTACGGGAAAACAGTCATTAAGGAAAACTAGAATATTTCCCCCATTATTATCTAAGATGACTGGTTGCATTAATCTAATTTATTGGATTGATTAATCACTTAGCTTTGTTTTTGTAAGCACAGCCTTGGTGTCCTAAAGCCTTAAGCCCTGCGGGGTGTACATTAGTGTCATCCTCTTCAAGTGAATCTTTGGATCAATTAATCACAGGCTGCTTCCTGATTGTGCTGCATGGAGCTATGTCTCACAAATAATATCACTGGAGATTAAATGTATTTTTTCACATAATTCAGCAAAGCAAAACTCAACATGATTATTCATGTTTCCAAAAGATGTAGCTCAATAAACAATTGCGTGTTTGCTCAGCATCAACTAACCGTACACTAGCTCTTTATTTATTTAAATAATGGCACTCATTAGAAACCCTTGAGTTCAATCGAAATAATTCGTCTCTTCCAGAAATTCCTGTGTAACCCATTTTCAACTTCTCCGGGTTTTAGGGACCATTCTTTAATACTCAAATTGTCTCTCCATGTTTGGTCAGAGGAAGCCAAGTCTTTGCCCTTTTCTATTTTTGAGAGACACCAGTAAAGGCATTTGGACTTGATGCAGTCTGCTGGTCACTTATTCCCGTCCTCTCTGACAGTACTCCGTTCTACTGTTAAATCTAGTTCAAATACTGTCTCTCTCCCAATTCTTTCACTCTAAAGAACAATACAAACTTTTCTCAGTTGTTCAAAATTATCAGACCTGGCTTTTACCTTCGGTAAAAATTCACTAAAATCTTGGGAATCCCAGGAAGGTAAAAAAAAAAAGTAGATTACAAAGAAAAAAAATAGACACTCCCAGTCATGGACTTTCATAAATTATCCTACTAGATGGAGGTGGCTCTCACCCCTCAGCCTTTTGTCCACTCAAGAGGCCAATTCACCAACCATGTACAGTCCAATTCACCAGCTCTTTCTGCAGTTCCTAGGAAAGAAACTGAAGTTGTCTTCTGTTGTTTTATGTTGTCACATTGTCTTTATTTCTGTAAATCATATCAAAAATGTAAATTCATCTAAAAGAATACAACATTTTTATTATTGTGCATGAATATTTGTCTTATTATTGCCTTCAAACATTCCATTCCAGACTAGGATATTGGCTTTCACATTATAATTTTTTTTAATCTATAAAAGGCATTCCCTTCTTCATTAAAGGAACTTGTTCTCAAAACCAGGTTTGAAATGTTATATTCTAGAAAATATGGAACAAAAATTGGCAACTCTACAGCTGCTATTTTTCTTCTACAACTAACCATTTGGTCTTCAATAACTAATTGGGTCCTGTCCCAGCTAGAGTACTCTCACGCACCACGCACTACTATTATTTACTAGCTAATGAGTATCTAGTTATTCCTACATTAATAAATGTGTGAATAAATTAAAAGAGAATTTCTGAACCAATTTGTGTGGGAAATTCAGTAATATATCTGAGCCTATGGATTTTTTGACAATGCCCTTTTTAGCCCCAAGTGTCTAGAACATGAAAAAGACAGAATATATAAATTAGCTTTAGTTGAATATTTCCAGAATAAATGGAGTTATCATTCAGTATCCTATTGTCACCCTCAGTAGAGTGCTATGGCACTCTTCAAACTCAGGCTCAAGCAATCCTCTTGCCTCAGCCTCCAAGTAGCCAGGACTACAGGCACCCTCCATAAATCCTGGCTAGTCTTCAGAGACAGGTCTCACTCTTTCTCGCTTTTGTTCAGGCTGGTCTCAAATTCCTGAGTTCAGGAGATCCATCCACTTTGGCCTCCCAATATGCTAGGATTAAAGGCCTAAACCACCACCCTTAACCCCTCAATTATTTTAAAGAAAGAATTAAAAAGCGTCTTGTACACAAAAGATATTGAATTCTTTACACCATCACCTTTCCTCCAGAAAGAAAAAGAAAAGTCAACAACTTCTTATATAAGACAGAGAAGGGCAATTCTTGTAAAAGCTTTGATACTTTTGGGAAAAAAAAGTGAAACACATCATTTTGTTTCTTGGAAATAGCACCCATTTCACACAATATTAAAGTGTCCAATTTACATGAAAATGAAGTGTGGATTATTCAGTGGCAAAAGGAAGAATTTAATTGGGTACTCATCTTACATTTTAAAAATAATGTTTGGTTGGAATTTTTTTCCAATTATCATAGAACATGATGGCCAAGCCCTCAATATCTCTAAATGAAATATCCATGATTGATGAGATCCCAGAAAGGGTCAGGGACAAAGATGATATTTATAGAGCACTTGTTTTCTGTATTACAAATATTAGGATTTCTTGTGAATCATATTGGAAAATGAAGACATTAAGATATTAATAACAGAGAAAAACCTATACAAAGAACAATTTATTTTAACAATGAAGAGATTGCTTATTTACCAAATACAATTATGTACTTTCTAAATATCCAATTATTTGCTTGAATTGATTCTCCTCCTTTAAACTATCATACTTAAAGTTTAGGTCTAAACATCGCCCATCTCAAATACTTCTCTTTCAGCAATACATTGTAAATTTATAATTTTTCTCTTTATGGCTAGTCCTTTCATTTCCTCAAACTCAATTTTCCCTGAAAAATAATGATCAAATCTTTTGCCATAATAAATGGTTCATTATTTTATATAATATATGTTGGAATTGTAGGTAGCTTGAGGACAGGAGCAAGCTTCTGCTGCTACCATTTATTGTCTTCATGCAAATTTATTTATTCACTCAGAAAAAGTTCAATCAATGTGAATGATAGTACTGATGGGATTATTTTCTATCCTCAGAAAATCAACATGAAAAGAACAGGATGATAGCTGCTTGATGTAATCATCATTTACCAAGTATTCTTACTGGACTCATGTTGAAATTTTGATGTATTAATTAGGCAGACACTATTGGCATGGCTTTCATTAAAGGTACTAAGTAGTTAATGAATAACTTAAGTAATCTTTCTCTGATTTTTTCCAGAAATTATTATGATCCTCTGGCATTTGGTCATACCTAAAGTAGGATTAAAAAATGTACAGAAATGACTATTAGGTAGCTGTATTCTGTTATGACAGGTGAAAAATTCAATACTTAATTGGGGTAATCAATCTGCCCTGTGCTGTGATGACATCATATTAACCCACTAATTGGACAGGCTTATATCTTCTGTGATTTTTAGGATTCCTAATGACAGTTCTACATTATTTCAAAAAAAATCCATAATTAAGATGGAAGTAGGGATGAAGTGCAAGGTCCTGCACTCTGAACTATGTGATCTACACCTCAAAGGTACTTAAGATAATAACATAAAGATCATAATGTGAGAGTCATATCTCATTCTAATTAGAGCAGTAAAAGTGAAATAAAAGGATAAAATGTCAAGTAAAATGAGCGGAATCACAAACCAGGTACATGTGCCATGAATGAAGACAATACTGAGAGTGTCGGTGAGATGATTCAGCTTCAGCGACCAGCAGCACTCACTGAAATCAGCCACTTATTAATGAAAACTGGACACAAAGAATTTAATCCTCAGTGCTATACCACATTAATATGATAGTCTTTTGAAAGAAATCAGTTGCCTAAATTACATTCTAATAAAGAAAAAAGGATGGACTACCAATTAAAAGCTGATAAAATACTAAATGTGTAAAGTTGAATGTATGAAAAAGGATGCTCTGAGATCTGGATGCAGTATCAAATATAAGTCACTTAGCTGTCAAAAACATTATCTTAGTGTAGAGCCAGCTAGTTACCCTCAGGGGGAGTTGGGTTTCCATAGTGTGAGTAAGAATCCATGAGCTCGTGAAATGAAATCTTCTCTTTCCATATTACACTCTATGGTAAAGAAATAGAGATGAAAACATAGCAATCATATTCTGTATGATCTTGAATGCCATATAAGTTTCAATACTGTTATTTTTAAATGCTCAGATGAGGTAAAGACTGCTGATACCATGAGCAGGTGCAAAACATATCAGCTGGAATGACAATAAACAATCAAAGCTGTAAAACTGGATTCTACCATAGGTTATTTAATTCAACATAACTTTGACAATAAATGCTAATCATATTTGATTATTGTGCTAATCTATTGTATATATTTATATAATATATAACACATGATTAAATTATTCTTATATATTTTATTAACAAATATAGCTATAGATTTATAAGGAGATCTATTAATGTTGTAAGATATAGATTTGTTTTATCTTTGAAATGAATTTTTTAACAATATCCTCTGCATACAATTGAAGAGAATAATATTACAAATAATCATGAGGCAATGAAATTTATTTAATCATGCATTTAATTTTTTATGATCCTTTTTAGTAACTCAATGACAAAAATTATTTAAATTTTTCTGTCTTGAAATAATTATAGACTCACAAAAAGTTGAAAAATTAGTACAGACAGGTCTTCCCATCACCCAGGTCCTTGCTATGGTGAAATCCTTCATAACTATATAGAGCATCATCAAATTCAATAAATTAATTATAACAGTATAATTAGGCTATAGATCTTACTTGTGTCCCATC
>CAUYQV010157839.1:0-10783 GCA_963574575.1 Galagoides demidoff | reverse complement strand
ACAGGCGCCCGCCACAACGCCCGGCCATTTTTTGGTTGCAGCCATCATTGTTGTTTGGCGGGCCGGACTGGGGATTCAAACCCGCCACCTTAGGTGTACGTGGCTGGCGCCTTAGCCCATTGAGCCACAAGCGCCGAGCCTAGCCTCTAGTTTCTAATAACTTCCCCAAACACCTCAAATATGTCTAACCATAAAAAGAAAATATATTGAGTTTATTAAGTTCTTACTGGATGTACAAGCAAACATTACTACAGCTCATCCTCACTATAACCCTAATCCGAAGTGGGACCTCTAACATCATCTGATTTCCTGGAAGGTGTAAAAAAGGCTTAGAAAAGCAAAGTCCAAATTACACGGCTGGTCATTGGTGCTTATGACTGAAATGGGCGCAAAGATTAAGAGTATGTGATACCAAAGCTGGTACTCCATGCCCCTGCTCTCTCCATGCAGGATGGAGATGAGGAGGAGGACGGCAATGACAATGATGGTGCTAACATACTGTTCACCATGGCCCAGGCAGTGCTCTCAGCAACTGCCAATATAAATAAGGTAAGGATTTATTAAAATTCAGATATGGATATATGCTCAGATTTGTTAAATGTTCTAGAGTTCCTCATTTGCTAAAGGTAATTTTTTCCAAGAAGAAATCAATTCATTTGATCAATATAATAAAATGTAAGAGTATAATACTATCTACTACACAGCCCCAATCTGGAAATAAAAGTGCTCTGGGTAAGGGAGATAGAGAAATCAATTAATAAACCCTAGGATTCTCTGCTAGGATGATAGCGATTATAACATCCAGTCAACACCTCAAACTAGTAAGAGGTTGGTAAGAAACTTGTGATGCAGTGCAGATAAAAACCACACGATGACTATTCAGAGACCTTTCAAAGAGGAAAAATGCTTGGAAACACAATGCAGTTTCGTAAGTGTCCAGGAGAACACATGTGACAGCTTTCAAGTGCATTCATAACACTGGGAACAGCAAAGGACAGCTGGGTTTTAACTTCCGGAAAAGTTCAAAACTGTTTCTAATTCCTGAGCAGGAAACAAAACTTGCCAACCCAAATCACTCTTCCCTGGCATGTTCTGAAAGGAAAAGAAATGCTCCCCTCTGATTTCTTCTAACACAGCCACCTGGAAAGTTCACAAAAATGTCAATTTCTAAACATTCCAAGACAAAAACCTTAAGCCAACTCATTGCCACCTATAATGGCAGAGAGCCTCAGTGTGTGGTGAATGCCCACCCAGTGTCAAGACCATTACATGGCCGGGCCCTTGGCTCATGCCTGTAATCCCAGCACTCTGGGAGGCTGAGGCAGGTGGATTGCATGCACTTAGGCATTCAAGACCAGCTGAGTAAGAGCAAGAACCCCATCTCTAAGAAAATAATAATAATAATAGCCAGGCATTATGGCAGGTGCCTGTAGTCCCAGCTGCTTGGGAGGCTGAAGCAAGAAGATTGCTTGAGCCTAGAAATCTGAAGTTGCTGTGAGCTATGATGACACCATAGCACTCTACCCAGAGTGACAAAGTGAGACTTTGTCTCAAAAATAAAGACACTTTATATATGATTATAATCCCACTAACAACAGCTAACAACTCCTACAAACTTACCTTCTGCCAGGCAATGCTCTGCGGGCTTCATGTGAATGGACAACCCCATGAAGTGAGTAGTGTTAGCACTATTCCTACTGTACAGATGAGGAAACTGAGACACAGGAAGGATCCTTGCTCAAAATCACAAGACTTGGAACCAGCAAAATCAGGATCCAAACTCCAAGTTCCAAATCCCATGCTCATTCTTTTGTCCCTCAGCTTTCATTACAGTTTATAATCCCAAAACTTCCAGACTGTGTCCTGTAATTCCACATGGGAAGAAAATGCTTCTAAGGAACAATAACAAACCTAGTCTTTGAGGGAACTCCCAGGGCCTGCTGAGTGCTTAGTCTATCATTTCTAGCAGGCAAAATATTCAAATGGTATCTTAAAGCTCCTTGCCAGCCTGGTCTGCCTGACAGAATATACAGTAATTCTAATGAACAAGAATGAGTCTTTGTTGGTAGGGAAAACAGTTAGGAAACACTAAGAAAGTGATGAGGAGACACATGCGTCTCTGAGCCCTGCACCTGCCACCACTTCCTCCTGGGAAGGTTTCTAAGGACACAAACTGAAGGGGTAAAAACAAGTCCTGCTTGTAAATGTTGTTTTATGCTTCACAGGAAGACTGCTGCCGGGGTGTCGGTCTCCTCACAAAATCAAATACAACTCTCTCTCTCTCTCTCTCTCTCTCACACACACACACACGCACACACACGTCAGTCTCCTCACAAAATCAAATACAACTCTCTCTCTCTCTCTCTCTCACACACACACACACACACGCACACACACGTCAGTCTCCTCACAAGATCAAATACATCTCTCTCTCTCTCTCTCTCTCATACACACACACCCCCCTGGGATTTCTCATTTGGGCAGAGCAATGCTATATATCACACAGGCCCCCAAATCCAACAGCAGTTTCAGTCCTGCTAGCATCCTCTTGCCCCAACTTCAGTTATCTACAACACCTTGACAACTTTCCTCATACCTTTTGTTACCTATCTTGAATTTGACTCACTTTTTTCACTTAACATGACTGTTTTAAAAAGGAAAAACTAGGGCGGCACCTGTGGCTCAGTGAGTAGGGAACCGGCCCCGTATACCAAGGGTGGTGGGTTCAAACCCAGATCCAGCCAAACGGCAAGAAAAAAATAGCTGGGCATTGTGGCAGGCACCTGCAGTCCCAGCTACTCAGGAGGCGAAGACAAGAGAATTGCCTAAGCCCAGGAGTTAGAGGTTGCTGTGAGCTGTGATGTCACAGCACTCTACTGAGGGTGACAAAGTGAGATTCTGTCTCTAAAATAAATAAATAAATAAAATAAAATAAAAAGGAAAAACTAGTGTGGGCCCAGTGGTTCGTGCCTATAATCCCAGCACTCTGGGAGTCCAAGGCAGGCAGATCACTTGAACCCTGGAGTTTAAGACCAGCCTGAGCAAGAGTGAGACCCCATCTCTACTAAAAATAGAAAAAGTAGCTGGGCATTGTGGCAGGTACCTGTAGCCCCAGCTACTTGGGAGGATAAGGCAAGAGGATTGCTCAAGCCCAAGAGTTTGAAGTTGCTATGAGCTATGATGCAATAGCATTCTACCCAGGGTAACGGAGTGAGATTCTGTCTCAAAAAAAAAAAAGGCTCAGCGCACATACCACAGTGGTTACAGCACTGGCCACATACACCAAGGCTGTTGAGTTCAAACCCGGCCCGTGCCAGGTAAACAACAATGACAACTGCACCAAAAAATAGCCAGACATTGAGGCAAGTGCCTGTAGTCCCAGCTACTTGGGAGGCTGAGGCAAAGAAATCACTTAAGCCCAAGAGTTGGAGGTTGCTGTGAGCTATGATGCCACAGCACTCTACTGAGAGCAACATAGTGAGACTCTGTCAAAAAAAAAAAAAAAAGCAAAAACTATATTGCTCTTGTTAAGTGGAAAACTAGCATCATGTGACACAGAGTACCCCTAAAAGTAAATGCAAAGTATTAAATCTAAAATATTAAATTCTCTGAATCCCTACCATGGCCAAAGGAAGGCTCTGAGCCTAAAACCTGCCCACTCTGTGTTTTTAAAAAGGGGAAAGGCATTAGAGACACATTCACTATTTTGAACAAGTTACCATTTTTGTAGGTCAAACATGATCAAATATTTACAACTTCATTTAATTCAGATTAATACCAAAACAAGTCTCACCCCCTGATATCATTGAGACAGGAAAGGAATTGAAAGGGGAATAACCTAGCCAGTAGGCAACCGAAAGGAATTTAATATCATGACATTTAAAACATAACACAATGTAAAGTCACTATAGTGATACGAATCTCTCATTTTGGGAAAAAGAGGAGACATGGTCTTAGGGACTGAGGACCACACTAGGAACCAAAAGTCTGGGCTCCAATCCCCACTGGAGTAACAACTGTCTACAAACCATGAGATCCACTTACCCTACATCTGTGCCCTAGCACCAACAAACACTTAACAGATGACAATAAGGGCTGCATAAATGACCAGCCCCCAAACTTTTATGCCTATAAAAGTAGGGAACTTGTCCCCTTCTTGCTTACCCACACCGCAGACGGTTGCAAGGATTAAATGAGACTGAAGACCCAGGCAAGAGCATTTTCAAAGTGCATAGTTCTATTGTGGGGAGGGGGCTGCGGCCCCCACAGCCTGGGAAACACTCAGGGAGAGACCCCAACCACGTCTCCTTTAACAACATTCTCTCCACCTGCCAGAAGTCACGCAGCCCGTGCACACGTTCCTTGTTATCAGCAAACACACAGATTTTCCGCTTTAAGGTTGATTTCTACCCCATGTGCTAAGACTTACACAACCTTGTTAAGATACCCTATAAATAAAGCTGTTTCCACAGGTCGGGTGCTGGCCCAGCCATCAGCTGCATCAGCCCTCCCAATGCCACCCTATCTCTGTCTCCTGTCCTGTCTTTCGTGGCTTTATTTTCTCCACTTCCCATTGTTTCCACTCAGGTCAACTCTCCCTCCTTGTGCTTGCTTGCGAGACTATATCATTAGAAAAGATTATTATTACAATACGGCAGCTACAGCAAATAATGGTTAGCATTCTGGCTACCCTGTCCATTCCACCTTTGTAAGAACACCTAGATTTTGTTTTAAGGGTTTACTTCCCCCTCTCTGGCTACAGTTTTGTGAGATGGTGAACCCAAGTAGACATCTTTTCACTACAGAAGCCAAGGAGTCCCACTAAGTTCCTCTAGGCCAGTGGTTCTCAACCTTCCTAATGCTGCAATGTATTTTCATTGTTAAAAAGGGGTTGTGACCCACAGGTTGAGAACCACTGCTTTAGGCAAATCCTTCTGCTAATGGCCAAGAGGTGGCCAAGTGACTTTAGTTTGGCCAGCCAGATGCTTCCTTCCTAGAATGTCAATCTAGAGCAGAACAAGAGTCAGAAAGCAGCTGGTGTTTACTCCAGCAGCAGAGCCTTAAACGGGCCACCATTCCTGCTAAGAGACCACCGCTAGAGCTCCCTCTTTCATCTTAGAAGCCTTCCAAAGCTACCCCAATTCCTTCATTTCCAAATATGGCCTGCCATCAATTCTCTGAGCTCACAACCTCCTCAGCTAGAGTAGATTTCTATTGCTTATTACCCAAAAGTCCTAGTGTATCATGATACCACAGTGTATCATCCTCTCAAAGGAATCTACCAGTGATCACTCCAACCAGCTGGACTCTCTTGTTGCAACCACAAGCTGATATTCACAGTCCTGCCCATAATATCTCTTAAGACAGTAAATTTTAAACGGCATTCAAAGATAGCACTTGGCCTTCCAAGGGGGATTACTAGACAAATCCCCTCCAACAATCAATTATTTCTTAGGAGATGCTGGTTCATAGACTCCTAGAGAAGACTGATGTGGAAAGAGACACACAAAAGAAGCCCTAAATCCAAATGGGATCAAGAATAAGCTCAGAGTTCCAGGGAAAGAACTCTTCCAACTTCAACTGCCCCCCAGAGAGCAGAAGCAAACATCTACAAGGCTCACAAATTCGCATCTGCCTTCCACGCTGTTTGCAATCTACTGTCCGTATCAACAGGAAGCCACAGGCAGGTGTCACATCTGAGTGATGACTATCCCCAGCCAGACTTCACTCCTCCGAAAGGAGATGAAACAACATGCCTACGTGTCTGCATGTCTGGTATTTTCACACACACAGTAGCTCACTTAATCCCGCATAACTGCCAAGGTAGACCTAATCCTTAGGGAGAGGGAGGTTAGGTAGACCAGCTGGAGAGGGGAAGGGTCACGGCTCCAAGCCAGGCCTTGAGAGCCCATAGATCTCACTCCAGCCTTCCCTAGGTCGACAGCCCCGACCTTCCCATCCTCTAGTCACTGCCTCCCAGACTGTCCTCCCCAGTGGCTAGAAAGCCACTGAGAAGTAGAAATCTGTCTGAAATGTTTGGGAAGCCCCAGTTTCCAGCACAGAGCCTGACACCAAGTAGGCATTCAATAACTTACTGTTGAACAAATAATGATCCAATAACTACTTCTTGAGCACTTACTAGGTGTCAGATGCCATGGAGATAAGTATGGACAAAATAGGCTTAATCCCAGCTTGTCATCCAATTAAATAGACAGGTGTAATTAATCCATAATACCAAGATGTAATTTTGTACCGATCTATAGACTGTAACAGTGTGGAGCAGGCGTCAGCAAAGCACAGCTGCAGGATAAATCCATCCCTTCACAGAAGTCTGTGGAACCAGAAAAGCAGGTCCAGGACTGGATGGTTGGGGGAAGGGAGGTGGGAAGTGTCAGGAATCTGAAGATTTCCCTGAAAACAATAGTGAAAAGACAAGGCCAGGAGGCTGCAGCAGAAAGCAGGGGAAATCCGGTGAGGCCTCCAGGCCACGTTAAGGGTGGGGAGCTCTCTCCCAAGGGCAAAGGGAAACTAGAGGGGAGGCTCTAGGGGGCGGAGGGAGAGGGGATCCACATCCTGCAAACCTCTCGCAGTGCGATGGAAGCAGGACATGAAGGTGGTGTCACCTTTAGCCAAATACATTTCAAACCTGAGACCAAGACTCTAATATCGAGAAAGAATCCCGAGATGGGAAAAAATATTTTTTTAAAAAACCAAACCAATTTAATCACTAAATATGATATAACTCAAGAAACTAGGGTCCATTTTCCAGCTGTAACATTTTGAGATATCTCACCTAGGCTGTATCATTTTTCCTCTCTGAGTTCGTCTTTTCTTATTAGTAAAGAAAGAATCACACTGCTGCTCCTTCTGAAGTTGCCCTAAAAAATAAGCATCTACAGAAAAAATACCTACAGCGTGACAAACAGCAACTAGCTCGACTGACATCAACCCACACGCCCCTTACAGACACAGACAACGGTCCTCATGGGAGGAGTTAACTACTTTAATTCTACTGTAAAATATATAACATTTTACATGATAAAAGTTACGGTAGTAATCCTGTTAAAGTGTTTGAATATCCCTTTACTAAAAATGGTTGGGACCAGAAGTGTTTCAGGTTTTGGATTTTTGGGGACTTGGGACCATTCGCCTTATATACTCATTGGTTGAGCATTGCTAATACAGAAATCCAAAATCTGAAATGTCCCTTTGTGTATCACGTTAGCACTCAGACAGTGTTGGATGGTTGAGCATTCCAAATTTCAGACTGAGGTTACTCAACCTGTATCTGAATTAAGAACACATTAATCTAACATTCAGAGTAGGGTTGCCTCTGCCAAGAAATGGACAGCACAATTATGAAGAAGAGTGCTAAAGGAAAGAAGTCATGGATCCATACCCACGTGCACACTACACGCACAACACACACACAACACAACCCAGCAGAGGAGGTGAGACCTTCATTATCTCCACATCCCAGGCCAGGAAGCAATCAATGATTGGACTGGAAGCCTTGGTGTCCACAAGAAGCAGCAGGGAAGCTTTTTGAAGATGCAAATTCCTAAGCAAGACACACACACACACACACACACACACACACCCGTGATTCAGTAGATGTAGGAGGGGGTTTCAGATCTGCACCATTAATTAATAAGTCCAGGTGATTCTGATGGAAGTGAACCCTGGATCCCCAAATGAGAAACCCCATGCTTACCAAACAAAGCCAGACCCCATAACAGGCCCTTAGGAAGAACTGAATTGCTAAATCAGTCTAATGACTGAATATTACAAACACACTCTGAGCCTCTAATGAGTAACAGGCACAAGACACTAAGAAGTAAAATGATGAAGCAGCTCTTCTGCCTTCAAAGTTCCAAGCCTCATGGTGGCACAGATATTTAAACACTTTAAACAGTACAGTGTAATAGCACACTCACCCAGATAACAAATCCTTACTTAGCACCTTCTAGATGCTTCCAGGCACTAAAGATTTATCAGTAAACAAGACAGCAAAGCATCCCTGCCTGCACAAAGCTGACATTATAGTGATAAGAGACAGATAACAGACAGAATAAAAAGCATAATGTATGGCAGGGGTCCTCAAACTTTTTAAACAGGGGGCCAGTTCACTGTTGGAGGGCTGGGCTGTGGGCCCTGGGACAAGTCGGCTGCTAAGCAGGACAGGCAGCGACGGCAAAAACACCTGGCAGGCCAGATAAATGTCCTAGGCGGGCTGCATGGGGCCCATGGGCTGTAGTTTGAGGACACCTGACGTATGGTCTGTCAGGTGGTAATAAGAGCTACGGAGGAAAACTAAGCTATGGAGCAGGGGTCCTCAAACTTTTTAAACAGGAGGCCAGTTCACTGTCCCTCAGACTGTTAGAGGGCCAGACTGTGGGCCCTAGGACAGGCAGCAGCAGTGAAACCACCCGGCGGGCCGGATAAATGTCTTAGGCAGACCACTGTTTGAGAACGCCTGCTATGGAGGAACGGTAAGGGGTACCATTTTAAATCTGCACCAGTTTCAAATAATCCCTGTAGCTTTACTCAGCACAGCTCTACGTGCTTTGCTCATGGCTGTCAGAATTTCACAGAAGAATATGGGTATGAAAGGGCAGAAAAAGGAATGACTGACTCAGCTGGATGGGTTGGGGTGAGAGAGATAGGGACAAGGACAGTTTCTGGGGAATGAATGCTAAGTCCGTCCTCGCTGCAGCTCCGCAGGCTGGGAGCACCAGTCAGCTCTGATCTCGCCACAGAGCATGTCCAGCAGGGACTGGGTGCCTGTGTGTCTCTTACCTTTGCCAACACCAGTGTGTCTCCTTCCACGCGATGTTATTAAGCTTATGCAATTATATCACCTTGCCTGGGTCATGAACATCATGGCAATTTTTAGGACTTCTTTTTTTAAAAATCATAAAAGGAATATATGATCACAATAAAAACATGAAAAATGGCTGGGTGAGGTGGCTTATGCCTAAAATCCTGGCACTCTGGGAAGCCAGGCAGGAGAATACCTTGGGCTCAGGTGTTCAAGACCAATCTAAGCAAGAGTGAGACTGCATCTCTACAAAAAAACAGGGAAATCAGCTGGGTGTGGTGGTAGATGCCTGTAGTCCCAGCAACATGAGAGGCTGAGGCAGCAGGATCAGTTGAGCCCAGAAGTTTGAGGTTGCTGTGAGCTGGGTTGATGCCACAGCACTCTAAGCCTGGAGACAAAGTAGGACACTGTCCAAATAAATAAAGTTCCTGTTTAAAAACAAACATGAAAAATACCAGGAAGCATAAAGATTCCCAATATTCTTACCCCCAACACTACCTCTGTTCACATTTTGGTGAATTTTTATACCCAGAGTTGTTGTTTAACATAGCTAGGACCACCCTGCATCCATATAATTTTATATCCTGCTATTTTTATTTTTACAACATATGCATTTTAACTATATACACAGAATTTTTAATCACTACATATGTATTTTCCTGTTGAAAACAAACCTATATAAATATCATTTTTAAAGCTATATATCTGGGCCAGGTACAGTGGCTCACACCTGTAATCCTAGACTGTGGGAGACTGAGGTGGTTAGATTACTTGAGCTCAGGAGTTCAAGACCAGCCTAAGCAAAAGCAAGACCCCATCTCTACTACAAATAGAAAAATTAGCCAGGCATTATGGCAAACACCTATAGTCCCAGCTACTCAGGAGGCTGAGGCAGGAGGATCACCTGAACCCAAGAGTTGGAGGTTGCTGTGTGCTATGATGCCAAGGCACTATACCAAGGGCAGCAAAGTGAGACTCTGTCTCAAAAAATAAAAAAATAAAAAAATAAAAAATAATAATGGCTATACATCATTCCAGCCCACTGATGGACTATACTTTATTAACCATTTCCCAATTATTGGGCATTTAGGTTTCCAAGTTTTCATAATTAAAATTCATGTGAAAATAACTTTACACAGAAAGGTATTTTAAGTAGTTCCCTAAGAATAGATTCCTAGAAGGAGAATAGATTCCTAGTCATTTTCCTAGTTAAGATGCATTATGGAAAACTGGAAATGTTTTAGACAAGTAGTAACTGCACAGATGACCCACAGTGACCCAGATTTAACGACTGCACTTCTTGGCTACACAGGCAAAACACATCAGCTGACCATCTTTCACCATCTTTTTAGTCTTGATGGCAAAAGGGTTTGGAAGTGACATATTTACCTGCTGTCAGAATCTGAGGCGATCTCCTTTCTCCCTCCAAAGCGGATCTGGCACTGTACAGAAAAAGAAACTGCTGAGATCAGCTGCTGAGACAGAACACAAACCATCCCAAAACAGCCCACAGGCCCTGCCGGGTCAGGGGGAGCACAGGGCCAGAAACTCCAGAATCAGCACATCCTGGGTATCAGCACGAGACTTCAGAAGGGGCACACCCCAGCCTTCAAGCTGCCACTTAAAGGAAACCCTCATCTCCTGCCTGTACAGAGTGAGCCCTGTGGGAAAACAATGATGACAGGAAACACATGCACACAGCCATCCACACGGGATCTAGGAAGCTGCTGCTCTCTGTCAGCAGCCAACCGTCTATAACACAGAGTTCTTAACAGCCAGTAATTAGGCTCGGCACCTGTGGCTCAATGGGCTAAGGCGCCAGCCACGTACACCTAAGGTGGTGGGTTCGAATCCCCAGCCCAGGCCTGCCAAACAACAATGATGGCTGCAACCAAAAAATGGCTGGGCGTTGTGGCAGGCACCTGTGGTCCCAGCTACTTGGGAGGCGGAGGCAGGAGACTC
>CAUYQV010157838.1:0-25739 GCA_963574575.1 Galagoides demidoff | reverse complement strand
AACATGAAACTGCAGCCCGCAGGTCTCAGGGCACTGTAGAGTGTGTACGCATGGACATACATGGCCACTTTGTCTACAAGATGTCTGAGTGGAATGTTATAGCCAAAGCTAGATCTACAGTTGGAAGCTTCTTCTCTTGCTGTGTCTGCTAAGGAACAAGCACCTGCCAACAAGCCTGCTACTGCCATTCCAACATGCCCATCAACATTAAAAAGACATTTGTTGGAACCTTCCTCATAAAGTTTAGAAAGGACTAATTTTTCTACCCCAAAGACAGCACCATCTTTACATCTGATTCCAATAGCTACTATTTTCCACAGCCTTCATGGCACATTCAACTTGAAAAACTCTTCCATCAGGAGAGAATGTAGAGACAGGTCATACCCGGTGCCGATGGACCTCATTATGGTAAAACCAAGGGAACACTCAGGGTCCCAGGCCCAAGACACTTCCCCTACCCTTCAGCGTGGCTCAGGGCAGCAGCAGGCCTGCACGCTGGCTGCGCCGCGGCCAAACGCCTGTGTCTCTGCGGCTGGTTTCTCCAGCTTCCGGGTCTCTGGAAACCTTATACTTTATCTGTTCTCGCCCATTTAGCCAGACACCCCCATACCAGTGAACTATCTCTGGGCACCCTACAGGTTCAAGTTCATCACGGCCACACCCTAGAAGTGCTCAGCAACCCCAGCCTGTTACCCACCAGCACCACAGTCCCCCCAGAATGCCTGCTGTGGGATCAGCGGTCACATTTCACAGTCCCTGCTCACTGTGAGTAGTGTCACCAGATAACGCACTGTCCAGACAAGGACACTTTTAACAGGAAAGAGGGCATCATTTCGGGAGGATTGCTTGAGCTCAGGAGATCAAGACCACCCTGAGCAAGAGTGAGATCCCCCTGTCTACTAAAAATAGAAAAATCAGGCAGGCATGATAGTGCCTATAGTCTCAGCTACTCAGGAGACTGAGGCAAGAGAATCACTTGAGCCCAGGAAATTGAGATTGATGCCACAGCACTCTAGCCAGGGTGAGAGAGACTCTGTCTCAAAAAAACACACACACAGAATCAGGCCAACTACAGCTACAGTTTGGAATTCAGAATAACATATATGGGCAAACTGCCAATTGGTAGAAAGCACTGCAGTTGAAAGACCAGGGCTGAGGCAGCCGGGATGACCAAGCCGGTCAGTAGAAAATGGAGCACCCAGTGGACATCAGTGACATCAGCCTGACACAGGACCCAAGAGCTGGCCACACGGCCATTCCCTGCAGCTGGCCTCCACTGGGGTACCCACTGCCCAGCAACACTGCCAGACTTTTCCTGGGCTGCCTCACGAGGACTCCTCACATAGCCAGAGGTGACTAGAATGCAGTCCTCAAACAAGCTCCGACCGCCCCCTTTCACACCCGCTCCCATCACCCCATCTTATGGACTGTTGTTAATTTAACCTCATCTCCAAGTCCTTTCCTTCAGTTACCACATTTTGGGGCACCTCAAACAGCTATGACATGGCTCTCCTGCGTGAGGCTGCTGGTTCAGCCCCTCACCATGTTCTCTCTGCAAAGCCACCCTTTTTTTTTTTTTTTGAGACAGAGTCTCATTATGTCACCCTTGGTAGAGTGCCGTGGAGTCACAGCAACCTCAAACTCTTGGGCTTAAGCAATTCTCTTGCCTCAGCCTCCCAAGTAGCTGGAACTACAGATGTCTGCCACAATGGCTGGCTATTTTTTTGTTTTAGTTGTCATTGTTGCTTAGCAGGCCCCCAGCGGGGTTCGACCCTGCCAGCCCCAGGGTATGTGGCTGGCACCCTAACCACTGGGCTATGGGAGCCAAGCCAAGCACCCTTTCTATTACTAATCCATTCTATCTCGGAGAGCTCAGTATTCAACAACAAATAATGTTCCTCTGGACCAGTAATAGGAAAAGAAAATCTATTCATCATAACAATTAAATCTCTGAGGTATCTGGGAACAAATCTAGCCAAACATGAGCAAGAAGTTTGCAGGGAAATGGACAAGTGCAAAGATTACTGAAGAACACAGGAGACTTGAACAACAGGAGAATTTAATACCCACAGAAAGGAAGAGTCAATACTCAAGCTGACACATCTCTGAAATTATCTGTAATTAAATGTAATTCCCATCAAAATTTGAACAAGCTGTGTGTGTGCACGTCTGTCACTTGGCAAGGTAGTCTTCAGATTTCTACAGAATATAAAGAGCTAAAACTATTCCCCCAAAAAATAAAACAAGAAGAGCAAGTCAGGGAGACATGCCCTACCAGATATGCAGATTTACCAAAGTGCTATCTTGTGGCTGGGTGTGGTGGCTCACACCTGTAATCACAGCACTTTAGGAGGCCAAGGTGGGGCTGGGGATCACTTGAGGCCAGTTCAAGATCCGTCTGAGTAACATAGCAAAATCGCATCTCTACACAAAGTTAGAAAAAATCAGCTGAGCCTGGTGACAGGTACTTATAGTCTAAACCAGGCATCCTCAAACTGCAGCCTGCCGAGGACATTTACCCGGCCCGCCGGGTGTTTCTGCCGTCGCTGCCTGTCCTTAGCAGCTGACTCGTCCCAGGGCCCACAGTCCGGCCCTCCAACGGTCGGAGGGACAGTGAACTGGCCCCTGTTTAAAAAGTTTGAGGACCCCTGGTCTAAACTATTCAGGAGGCTGAGGCAGGAGGATCTCTTGAGCCAGGAGTTTGAGGCTACACTGAACTACGATCACACCAAGGCACTCCAGCCTGAATTGAGCCTGATTTGTAGCCTCAAATCTCAGTCACCCCTGATTCCTTTTTCCCACTGCACACACCAAATCTGTCAGTAAATCTGCCGTTTGTCACCTACCACTGGCTCTGCCTTCAGAAACTAGGAATCTTTTGAGACTCTGTCTCAAAAAAAAAATTTTTTTTAAGTTATATTGTTAGAACAGACAAGTATTGCAGAAGGCTCCTAAAAGACAAAGAAAAACTAGAAAGCATGTAAACAAAACCAAGTGCACATGATATTGTCAAAAGATGCATCACAAATCTTAAAAAAGGACAGAGCAATCCATAAACTCAGTAAATGATACTGAGTCAAAAATGAAACACAGTTCTTATCTCAAACCAAACTAAAATATCAAGTATGATTAAAGGTGATTAAAGACCTAAGTTTGGAAAGTAACCCTTTAAAACAATACCCCAAAACAAAAAAAGAATGTCTGTATCACTTTGTAAGAACAATGTAAGTGAAACAGATGTATAAACTATAAATGAAAAGATGAACAGATTTGGCTACAGCAAAATTTAAAACTTCTGTGCATCAAAAGATACTACTAAAAAATGAAAATGCTAGCCAGACAATGAAGGACAAATACTTGTCATATATGTAACTCATAATGTTCTCACCCAAATAATAAAGAGACATCTACAGATTAGTAAGAAGTTTTTTTTCTTTTTTCCCAATTGAAAAATGGGAGGAAATTTACAGACAAGGAAACAGGATGGCCAGTATAGTTACAACAAGATGCTTAACCTCAGTAGCAATTACAGAAAGGCAGGTTTAAACCCCGCAGGACACTGTTTCACACAGTCAGACCGATCACAACAGGAAAGCTGCTGGTGTGCACGTAAACGGTGCCAGCACACCGTGGGACACACTGACAACGTCTCCTAAAGTTGAAAATAATGATAATGTATGGCCGAGAGGTTTCATTCCCAGGTATTTACCAGAGAGAAAAATTGCATACATAAGGAAACACATACAAAGTATCCCCTAAAGCACGTTTGGAGTCAGAAACCTAGAAACCAAGTTAAATGCCTATTAATGAAAGGATAAATTTTACAATATTCATTCAATGGAACATTAGCGGTTAAAATACACTACAAAAGACTATGTGCATATATAGGAATAAACTGCTCAAAGTGATGCCTTTACTGGACAATTCTTATCACGCTCTGGTTTATCTCACCGATTTAAAATAATGAAGATAATACTTTTTTACCCTATTCCCAGCACCCTGTACCTTTGCTTCTCTTTCCACAAAACTCTTTGACAATCTTCTGTGTTAGTGTTTTTAAATCCTTCTCCTTTTATTTTCTCTTAAACACACCTCAGATTTTTGTTGCTAACATTCCACGGAAGTTTATCCCACTAAGTGGGCCACTGACCTCGGTGCTGGTGCTCAGAACTCACCTTGGAGGCCCGGTCAGCACCGTCTGTCTGGCACACGCTCCTTCCTCCCGGGTATTCCCTGCACTTGATTCCCAGGATTTCCCACCACCTTGCGTGTCCTCCATCAATCTCCGCTGCTGCCCTTCTCTTCCTCAGCATCTCTAAAGGCTACAGAGTCACTGCTAGAGCTACTGCCCTCTATCTATCCTCATTCTCTTGGTGTGACATCCAGTCCCACAGAGTGTGCCATCTAACGCTGATGACTCCCAGAAGCATACTCGTGAAATATGTGCATAAACAAGCTAACCAAACTCTACTCCTGACCCTCCCTTCACAAAAGCTGTTTTAGCACCATCTCACTTCAATCAGCAGCATCTCCACCCTTCCAGCAGCTCTGATCAAAAAATCTCGGTCACCCCTGATTCCTTTTTCCCACAGCACACACCAAATTTGGCAGTAAATCTGCCCTTTGTCACCTACCACTGGCTCTGCCTTCAGAAACTCGGACTCTCAGCCCCTCTCTCAGTGCCTCTTCTGCACACACAGTGGTTGGTCCAAGCCACCCCACCTCTCTTCTAATCTACCACAGTAGCCTCCTAACTGTTCCCCTGCCCCTACTTGATGCTTGATCTGGTGGCCGTGTTGGAAGGCCTCTTACAGTGTATTGTGTCAGTTCACGCTGAGTATTCAAAGGCCTCACACCCCTCCCCACCCTCTCCCCTCCTCTCTGACACACTCACTGTCACTAACAGCTCCAGCCTCACACCCCTCCTTGCTTCCTAAGCACACAAGACATTTCTACATCACAGACCTTGTATTGACTGTTCCTTCTGCCTGGAACACTTCCCTAGCCCTGAAAACTGCATAGCTAATTCCTTTGCCTACTTTAAAACCGTCTTGTCTGTTCAATGAGCTCCACTCTTACCAATCTATTTAAAATCACAACCCCTCAGCTCCCTACCCCTCTATTTCTAACCCCCATTATCCTGATTTACCTTCTTTCCCACAGTGTCTCCTTATAACGTACTATCTAATTTACATTCTCAAATATTTACTACATGTCTGCCTCCTCTAGGTAGAATACTAATACCAAGAGAGAAAGGATATTTCAATAAGTTATCTTAAGAATCTGGAATAATTGCTAGCATTTAACAGGTGCTCTAAATATTTGTTAAATGGAGAGCTCTAAAAATATATAATGGATACCCATAAGCAGAAAATTGTAGAAAATGTTTACAGTAAAATACCACATTTTTAGTTTTAAAATGTAAAATGTGCAAAAGTAATACTACACACACATGTGGTAAGGTGTAAAAATATGAAACAAAATTGACAATATTCAGGAAATAACACCTAAAAAGACATCAGGATATTTCAACTAATGTTTCATTTCTTTAAAAAAACTGAAGCAAACAAGTCAACACGTTATAACTTATCGATGCTGGGTACTGGGCATGTATTGAGAGTATGATAGTCTAAACTTTTTGAATGTTGAACTCAAAATTTATATTTTTCCACAATTTATATTTTTAAAAAGAGAAAAAGGAATACTAAAGGGAATGCTTTGATTCTAAAATACGATTTTCCCAGTGTTAAGTATTCAGGCTCTCCAGTAAATAACACCAGCTGTAGTCTCTAATGACACATCCAGGCACCTCCCCCCCAGTCCTGCAACCCACCCTGCCACTAGCTGTGGTCTCACAATGTGTCCAGATACCCACAAATGTCCCACAAAATTCCCAGGTGCTCCCCAAGACCCTGTAACCCCCTCTGCCATTGGCTATAGTCTTGTGATGCACCAAGTATCCATCAAGGTCCAGTGACATGCCACACCACCAGCATGTCCAGGCACCCACCAAGGTCCTGGGACCCACATAGGCACTGGCCAAGGTCACACCAACTACCTCCATGGAAAGAGACTTGCCCAGCCCCGTGCTCAAACTTTCAACAGCAGCCTACAGACCAACCCACCAATCTCAACAAATAAACCCCAGAGCCAGCTTGGACTAAAACCATCACAGAGGAATGAGATGACACAGAAGAACCGCCGTATTCAGGCTCTCAGTGCACCTGCCCCTCCTACCAGGTCAGTCCTTCAGAGTAGGAGGCAAAAGCAGCATACTGGGATTTCTCCCCCTCCTAAGTAAGACAGTTCTCAAAAAAGGAAAATGCCTGTGCCACAAACCTCTCAGCCCTGAACTAAGAGGATGAGTTTCAACTTAGGAGAAAATAGCCAAAGAATTCTGGCAACGTAAAATACACCTAGGGTGACACCCCCAAAAGATCACAACAGATTCATAGTAATGGATCCAAACCAAAAGGAAATTGAAATGTCATAAATGGAATTCAGAATTTGGATGGCAAACAGGATGAATGGAATTGAAAAGAAAGTTGAAAACCAAACAAAGAAACAAAATAAATATTGAGACAGTCATGAAAAACTCACTATTTCTTTTTTTTTTTTTTGAGATAGAGCCTCAAGCTATCCCCCTGGGCAGAGTGCCATGGCATCACAGCTCATAGCAACCTCCAACTCCTGGGCTCAAGCGAGTCACCTGCCTCCGCCTCCCAAGTAGCTGGGACCACAGGCGCCCGCCACAACACCCGGCCATTTTTTGGTTGCAGCCATCGTTGTTGTTTGGCGGGCCCAGGCTGGGGATTCAAACCCGCCACCTTAGGTATACGTGGCTGGCGCCTTAGCTGATTGAGCCACAGGCGCCAAGCCATGAAAAACTCACTAAAGAGACAGATCCATAATAAAGGATATCACCGAATTTAAAGAAATGAATGGCCATTTAGGGGATTATAAAACACACCAGAAAGCTTCAACAACAAACAAGAACAAGCAGAAGAATCTCAAAGCTTGAAGATAAGGTTTTTGAAATAATCCAGCCAAAGATGCAAGAAAAAGTACAAAGAAAAATGAACAATAGTCAGAGAAATAAATAGGGAAGCATGTGAAATGGGCCAATATATGAATTAGAGGCATCCTGAAAGGGAAGAGAATAAAAAGAAAAAAGAAAAAAATGGAAAACCTATTTGAGAAATTATTGAAGAAAATTTCCCAGGTATCACAAGAGATTCAGATATCCAGACACAAGATGGTCAGTGAACACCAGAAAGATTCATAGCAAACAGGACATTCTCGAGACACACACTCATCAGACTGGCCAGAGTCAAGAGAAAGCAGAAAATTCTATAAGCTGCGAAATGAAGACCACAACTAACTTACAAAGAAAAACCCACCAGGCAAACAGCAGACTTCTCAACCGAGATCTTACAAATCAGAAGGGACTGGGTCCCCATTTCTAGTCTTTTTAAACAGAAGAACTATGAGCCAAAAATTTTGTATCCTTCAAAAATTTCACAAATGGAGAAATAAAGATGTTTCTGGATGAGCAAACACTAATGGAATTTGTCCCTACAAGACATGCCCCACAGTAAATGCTCAGAAGTGCCCTGTCCATGGAACAGCATAACAAATACCAGGCAGTGTAAAAACATCCAAGTTAAAGCCACACCTCTTATAAAACAACAACCCAAGAGAAATTAGGTCTGATCTAAGATGATGACCAGGACAGTGTCCCACATAGCAATACTAACACGGAATGGGAACAGTCTAAACGCCTCCCTTAGGACAGGCTGGCTGAATGGATGAAAATACGCAAACCAAGTGCCTGTTGTTTTCAGGAAACACATCTAAGCACAAAGACACACACTGACTCAAGGTAAAGTGATGGAAAAAAAAAATGTTCCAAAAAATGCAGACCCAGAGCAAGGAAGTGTAGCCATTCTCTTATCAAATAAAATAAGATTTTTAAATCAACAATGGTTAAAAGAAAAAGATAATGATGATGATTATATAATGGTAAAGGGAGAAATTCAATAAGAAAACATAATCATCCTAAGTATTTATGAACCTAACAGAGGGGCTTTCAGAATCATAAAGTAAATTCCACTACATCTAAGCAAAGAAATAACCAATAACATCTGCATAGGCAGGGATTTCAATACCCCACGAACAGAACTAGACAGAGCCTCAAAGCAGAAAATGAAAAAAGAAACAATGGATTTAATGAGACTCTATAACAAATGAACCTAACAGACATTTACAGAATATGGTACCCTCAAACTGCTGAATATTCATTCTTCTCCACACCACATGGGACGTTTTCAAAGACTTTCAAAACAAATCCTAGCAAATTCAAAATACCGAAGTCATACCATGTATCTTCTCAGACCACAGTGAAATAAAATTAGAAATACCAATTCCAAGAGAAATACTCAATTCTACAAAAAGTCATACTAGGCATACATCCAAGAGACCAAAAATCACTTTACAACAAAGATATTTGCACTAGATTGTTCACTGCAGCTCAATTCATAATTGCCAAGTCATGGAAGAAGCCCATGAATTGATTAATAAATTGTAGGATCTGTACACCTTTGAAGATTATGCAGCCTTAAAAAATGATGGATACAGGCGGTGCCTGTGGCTCAAAGGAGTAGGGCACTGGCCCCATATACTGGAGGTGGTGGGTTCAAACCCAGCCCCATCCCCCCCCCCAAAAAAAAAGAAGAAGATGGAGACTTTACCTCCTTTATGTTTACATGGATGGAGCAGGAACATATCCTACTCAGTAAAGTATCACAAGAATGTAAGAAAAAGTATCCAAAGTACTCAGTACTATTATGAAACCAATTTACAATCACTCACACTTTCATATGAAAGATAAATCACAACTATAGCTCAGGATAAAGGAGGAAAGAGGAGGCAGAAGGGAGGGGGAAAGGTCTGATGGAAGAAGGGTAAATGGTGGGACTATGCCTATGGTGCATATTGCAAGGGTACAGGTCTAATCTATTAGGTATAGAGTGTAAGCATCTTAACACAATAATTAAGCAAACGAGGTGAAGGATATAAACTAGTTTGATATAAGCATTCCAAATTGTATATAAAATCAGCATATTATACCCCCAAAATGCATTAATGAATACATGATCTATGAGTTTATGACTTAATAAAGAAAAATAAACTTTAAAAAAAGAAAGAAAATTAAACAAGCCGCTGCTGAACGACCCTTTGGTCAATGAAGAAATTAGGATAGAAATCCTTGAAATGAATGACAAAAAGGACATAAACTTGAAAATCTGTGGGATACAGCAAAAACAGTCTTAAAAAGGGAAAATTAACAGCTCTGAATGCCTTCATTAAAAAGATCACAACAACCTAATTCACATCTCAAAGAAACAGAAGAAACTAAAAGCCAATAGAAGAAAGGAAATAAAGCTCATGGCAGACTAAATGAAATGGAAACAAAAAAAAAAATTAAAAACAAAGGATCAATGAAACAAAAAGCTGGTCCTTTGAGAGACCAAATCTATAGACCACTAGTCAGATTAACCAGAAACAGAAAAGATTCAAATTAAGCTCAAGCAGCAACGAAAAGGAATATATTACAAATGATACCATGGAAATGTAAAATACCATCTGTGAATACTGCAAACCCCACTTTATAAATAAACTGGAAATCCTAGAAGAAATGGATAAATTCCTGGAGACACACAATCTCCCAACCCTGAATCAAGATGGAACAGAAACCCTGCACAGACCAGTAATGAGCAGTGAGACGGAAGGTGCGATAAAAAGGGGGGCAGGGGGGAAAAAGAGAGAAAGGAGGAGAGACAGGAAGAGAGAAAGGAGAATTTGGCTTTATAAAATCATGTCAGACAAAATAAAAACTTAAAAACACATTCAAGTTTTATACTGTATTTCAACTAGCCATAAAATGCCTTCTGAGTGTCTCGGCTCCCTTTCCTTCACCCCATTCTTCTATTTCACTCTTATAGTGGCCTGTCCCAATTGACGGAGACGACTCAAA
Organism: Galagoides demidoff; assembly: GCA_963574575.1. Lineage (NCBI taxonomy): Eukaryota > Metazoa > Chordata > Mammalia > Primates > Galagidae > Galagoides > Galagoides demidoff. Next base: position 15,703 of record CAUYQV010157838.1, on the reverse strand, counting down.
CCTTTCACCTGCTGCAAACAACAAACAGCATCATATTCTCAGAACCTTGGCTGCTAATCACCTTGATTACCAACTTGTGATCAAGGCTAGAAAGTTGGAAAGTTCTGTACTAGTTAAGCATATGGGCTTTAGAATCAGAAAGGCTTGAGTTCTGGCTATGCCAACTTACTGGTTAGTATGAGCATGAGCAAGTTACTGAACGTCTCACTTACAAAAAGGGACAGACAGTAACAGTTCTTACCCCACAGGGTTACTGTGGGGAACACATAAGGCAATAAACACACGGTGCTGGTAACAAAGTACCTGACACATAATGAACACTAAGGCTGATGAATGAATTTCTATGAGCTTATTATGATGTAACCACTGCAATCGATGATCCTAAGTTTCACAGAAATCACCTACGCCAGGCGTCCTCAAACTACGGCCCGTGGGCCACATGCAGCCCACCTAGGACATTTATCCGGCCTGCTGGGTGTTTTTGCCGCCACTGCCTGTCCTGCTTATTAGCAGCCGACTCGTCCCGGGGCCCACAGACAGTACGGCCCTCCAACGGTCTGAGGGACAGTGAACTGACCCCCTGTTTAAAAAGTATGAGGACCCCTGACCTACACAGGAGGACAGCTTCTGTCCTGAGCTGTTGGAATCACTGAAGGACAGGTTTGGAAGGAAACTTAAACCTGTTCATCTAGGTCAGTAACTCAATCATTTAAATGTGCGTTTATCCTGAGAAACAAGCTTGTTCCCAGCTTATGGCAGAGCATGCTGGCCAGAAAATGCTCTTTATTTCCTACAGCAGTCAGCCCTGCCAAGAGATCCCCTTACTCTGAGAACCTGCTGCTCTACGTAATAAAGCATCAACCCAAAGTCCTTCATTCTATTCCCAAAACTGTGAAATGCAAAGCTAAACTCACCCAATTTCTAACTTCAAATATTTAAACACTTCAATTCTCCCGTAAAATGTACACACAATGAAATATGTGTTTTCTCCAACAACATAAGTTGGTTCTCTTCCAAATCCATTCCAATGCATGTAAATTCCTCTACAGTATATCTGTATGTATATGAAAAACATTTTTAAAATTTTACTTGATGTCAAAAGTAGACCTTAGAAAAAGATTTTTCTGCAAAATACTGTCTATTTTCCAAGAAGTGATAATAATGTCCACTACAAAATACCTGATAGAAAAAGTCTCTTTCAACCTCCTTCTATATGTTGACTTACATGCATGTTACACACAACAGCTAAATGTGGCTGCACAGAACGGGGAAGAGCAGTCTCTGAAACTGGACTGCCGGAACTCAAATCCTGGCCTGACCGGCTCACGTCGCTCTGTGTCTCAGTAATATTAGACATATTAATGGTGAAGAGTACGTGGATAAACGTGAAATGCTTACAATAGCCATAGAGTGAGAGCTTTCACTTTTTACTCATAAAACCAAAGAGCATCTGGTCTGCATGTGGAAATACGTAAACATTGATGTTTACAGCTGAAATGTTCATTTTTTCCAGTTAAGCTGAGACCTATGTGCGTTATACTTAAGTGTGTGTGTGTGTGTGTGTGTGTGTGTGTATTCTGAACAATAGAGCTAAAATAGTGGGCTTTGATGTTACAGTTCAAATCAGTTCAAACACTATTGGATGATCTAAAAGTATGTCACCTGTTAGAGTACAAAACTGCACAAAACAGACCTTCTTTCCAACAGTCTGTGGCTAAGCTGGGAATACACATGTAAACACATTACTGTAGTATGTGCTAGGTTTATAGAGAAAGTGCTTTGGGAACACAGCAGAGGCAATAATTCACAGCCAAATATAGAGAATAACAGAATACCCGAGTAGCCAAAGAAGACAATTATTTTAAATCACAATCTGAATAAACAACTATTATTACACTATTGTTACACAACTATTATTATTATTATTTAGATGTGTTTTACTTATCACATCTCAACTTAAAAGGTGGCAAAGCCAGCCTTTCCATGGGAGCACAGGGTCCTTTCCTGGCTAATTAGCACACTCTGGTCCTACAGAATAGTGGCCATTGAAGCCTGGGTTTCACAGGTACTCAGAGCCATTCCCGCCATCTGGGCATGACTGACAAGTGGTCCCAGGGCCAGAAACATCAGTTCCCCACACTGCTCCACAGAGCAAGCACAGTGACTATTTTTCTATTACTGTCTGATGCTGCCGAAAAAACTCAAAGATGATGATATGGGGCTTTTCAAGAAGCAGGCTATGACTCTTCAGTTGTCCCGTCCATGACTCGTGCAACTATACGGAGAACTGGTGGGGCACACTTTTACTCCACACAACTATTTCCATAGAACCAACCAACTACCACCAGCCTTTGGACATAACTAATGTTGCCCTCAGGTGAAAATAAGTATACCTTAAAGATCAAGAAACTGAGTTTTGGTACCAGATTAACCTAGATGTCTAATCTCAGATGAGACATGAATTCAAAAATAGTCTCTGGTCAAGTCCGGGGGCTCCCACCTGCAATCTAAGCCCTCTGAGGGGCTCAGGCAGGTGGATTGCTTGAGCTCAGGACTTCAAGAACAGCCTGAGCAAAGTTAGACCCCCATCTCTACTAAAAATAGAAAAACTAGCCAGGTGTCCCAGCAAAGACAAGAGGACCGCCTGAGCCTGAGAGTTTGTGGTTTCTGTGAGTTATGACACTACAGCACTCTACCCAAGGCAACAGAGAGAGACGCTGTCTAAAAAAAAAAACTTAACAATGGGCAGCACCTGTAGCTCAGTGGGCAGGGCGCTGGTCAAATACACCAAGGCTGGTGGGTTCAAACCCGGCCTAGGCCAGCTAAAACAACAATGGCAACAACAACAAAAAAATAGCTGGACGTTATGGCATGTGCCTGTAGTCCCAGCTACTTGGGAGGCTGAGGCAATATAATCACTTAAGCCCAACAGTTTGAGGTTGCTGTGAGCTATGACACCACGGTATTCTATCCAGGGTGACAGCTTGAGACTCTGTCACAAAAAATAATAATAATAATAACCAAAAAAAAAAAAAAAACCAAACCTCTCTTCAACTCTGTAGAACATACTATTCTAGGAACTGGCTTTTATATTTTCATATTTTTATATTTCACATTTTACATACTTTTATTAATCATAGACTAGCTACTTGTCTAAATATCTGTTTCCTCAAAAGTAAAATGCAAATGAAAATAGCAACTATCCTTTATGGTTATGAGGATTTAAAAAAGAGTAAATCTGATTGTCTGGCCAATGCGTGACACTAAGTATGAGCTATTTGTATTTATTAGTTTTCTATTGATACATAACAGTGGTCCATGTCTATCTATGTGCATAAAATGTGTAGTGATCAAATCAGGGCAACAAGGATACTCATCTCAAGCATTATCGTTTCTTTGTGTTGAGAATATTCCAGACATTCTCTTCCAGATAACTTGAACTATACAATAAATGCTTGTTAACTCTAGTTGCCCTACTGTCCTACCAGACACTAGTCGGTCCTTCTGCCTAATTGTATTTTGTGCCCAGTAACAAACCTATGTTCATCCCCCTCCCCACTACCCTTTCCCAGCCTTTGGGAACCACCATTCTACTCCTTCCCACCACGAAATTAATTACTTTAGCTCCACATATGGGTGAGAAGATGAGGTATTTGTATTTCTGTGCCTGGCTTATTTCACTTAAAATAACGTCCTCAGTTCTATCTATGCATCTAAAAAGGACTGAGTTTCATTATTTTTGTGGCTGAATAACATTCCATTTCATATGCATGTATATATACACACACACCCCACTTTCTTTATCCATACATCTAGGCTGGTTATTTGTTTTTTTACTTCTTACCACCATATGACCCAGCAACTCAAATCCATACCTCCATTAATGGAAACTAGGTTGATTCCATATCCTGGCTATCGTGAATAGTGCTACAATGAACTGGGCGTGCAGACGTCTCTTCGATATCTTAATTTCCCTTTTTTTTTTTTTTGGATATATACCCTGGAGTGAGATTTCTAGATCACATGCCAGCTCTACGTTCAGTTTCAGGAAGTGCCATAGCATGTCCCACAGTCACTGTGTGAATTTATGTGCCCACCTCAGCAGCCTCCTCTTTCCCTACAGCCTTGTCGACACACCTGCCCTCACTGTTACAGCTACAATCTGCTCTGAAAACTAAACAAGTTCAAAATACCATTTATTATAAAGTTATTATATTCAAAACCTTCACCCCAGTCTGAATTTATTTACAGATATAAACTCCCTCCCTCCGGCTGAGGCACAGAAACACATCTGATATGAGTAACAGCCGACTTGAGTCTCCGTCTAGCACAATGTTCTTTTAGAACAATTTTCTTGTTTTCTCCAGGGAATAGTAAAGTGGTGACTGGCACTACGTCCTCTATATAATTGTTTTTATTTCTGTTTGGCTTATTAGGGTTTTAGAATTTCAGGAAATAAAAAGTATAACTCCTTTTAGAGGTTTCTGAATAAAACATGGTGTACATTTGAAATTTCAAGAAAGAGGAGGTCTAGCAAATTGAGCTCTCCATTCCGTTCAACATCTGACAGCAGACAAGATAAAATGCAACATTAAGAACTCCAAATAGATGTGGCCTTTCCCTAAGAACATTCTAAATAATTCTCAGAGCCAGGGCAGCCTCATTACGCTGAAGAGGGTTCAGAGTAATAAAAAGCGCTTCATTCTGAAAAATAGCAGGAAACTACTGATCCAAAGAGAAAAAACATCGAGAGGCAGTTAAGAGCCATAATGTGGCCTTTTGCTAACACAGAAAGAACATGAATGTTTAGATCAGTGGTTCTCAACCCTCCTAATGCCACGACCCCTTAATACAGTTCCTCATGTTGTGGTGACCCCCAACCATAAAATTATTTTTGTTGCTACTTCATAATTTTGCTACTGTTATGAACCATACTGTAAATATCTGATATGTAGGATGTGTTTTCTGAAGGTCTTGGGGGTCGTGACCCACAGGTTGAGAACCACTGGTTTAGATAAAGGTTATTAATTTTGATTCCCAGTTAGGAATGATTCAAAGATGTTTTATCATGTATTTAACAGAATTCTGTTTGATAAATGATGTGAGAAAGGGCATTGCCCTAGAGACAACCAGGTTAATAAAAAGCCTGAGTCACCTGAAGGAAAGGATTAAAGTAGAAACCGGAAACTTTGAATATAAAACAGAACAGAGTGTTTGTTCCTTCCTGGAATTAGGACATTTTAGGCTTGCTATGCTAATGAGACAAGACAAACATTATGTCAAAATGGAAACACTGACTCAATCCTATAAAGCCCTCGGTGCCCGAAAATATTAAAATATAAACATTAAGCTATTACTTTCGGATACATTAGTTGAGGGAGGGAGTACTGAGGAGAGGGGGAATAATTTAAAAACAAATGACAGCAAAAAAGCATTAAATGAAAATATAAAATATGATATTGCAATACATCACTAGGCAAATGACACGGTCACATGGCATTAAGAATAAATAAGGACAATGATTTGATTACGGAATGGCATCGAGGTAATCTTATCTTAGATTTCTGTTGTGTTTAAGGTGCTTACAATAAAGAAAAATATAGTTTATATGTATTGGTATGCATCATATATATGTATGTGTGTTTGTGTATATATCATATCCCACTACAAATAGAAATACAGTAGAACCCCTGTAAGTTGACCACCCTGTAAGTAAGACCATAAGAAACTGGCCAACTTACAGAGGTGGTCAATGTAAGGAACTAGGCCTACAGTACTGACAGAGGCATGTCCAGTCTACGAAAATTAGGTCAACCTAAGGATGTGGTCAGTGTAGGGAGGTGGTCAACTATGGAGGCCTTACTGTATTTATACTTGTAAAATAACTATAAACATGTCTGTGTGATATTCACAGTAATAACCACATAAGTAGAATTTAATACACGTAGTATATTTTCACGTAATACACACAAATACATTATTTGTATGTTTGTATCATAAACAGAATATAACTGTGTATATAATTTTTCTAAAGGGGAATTTGCCTATCAAATGTAACAGTGCAGAAACAAACATGGAAGTGTGTATAACCTTCTTTTCAGAAGATGGCAGAAGTTGTAATCTCAAATTTTTGTGCAATTAAACTGTAATGCAACAGTTAAAAAGAGGGGGGCATTCTCCTGTTTAAAGAAACCCTATAGTAATCCTCTTGATGAAATAGACCTTTAGGAAAATTCTGACAAATATTTAGATCTATAAAACTGATCGACCACAGACTCACAATTGGTTTAATAGCTGGAGGGAAAGCCCCCTTTTCCTTTACTGTTGATAGGTCAGTAGAACTAACCAGTGACTATTAAAATGTGAAATCGCTGTGGTTGATGCAAGGGTATAAATTATCTTTATTTGTTAACAGTGTGATAACCACTAATGGAAAAATATGCTTTTGAAATACATGATAGTTATGATTCTAGTCATGTTTATTAATTTCCTGGTAAGTGTCCCAATAAGCCCTGTGCTGGGCACTAAAGACATTTGGTTATATTTTTATTTTTTTTTTCCTGCATGGATTCCACAAAAGTATCATTAATGCGACTAGATTGATGTTTTACCTTCAAACATTCCTTAAGTGAACTTGAAAACAGCTCTGCAGTTTTGATCCCTGTGTAAATTTACTTCTCTATGATTTCCTTGTTTTGATTAATGGCTCTCTCCCCAGTCTGCTCCCTCTGTGATGAGAGGAGCCACGTAGTCAGCCTTGTATCTGGAACACAGTGGTCCGCTGAGTAAACACATCAGTGATTTGTAGCACGTACTGAAACTGTAATATCTCAGAAGACAATGAAGTTAGCAAAGAACTAGTATTGTTCATATAGCAGTGGTTCTCAACCTGTGGGTTGCAACCCCTTTGAGGGTCGAACGACCCTTTCACAGGGGTTGCCTAAGACTATCAGAAAACACATCCTACTTATCGGATATTTACATTTTGATTCAAAATTACAGTTATGAAGTAGCAATGAAAACAATTTTATGGTGGGGGGGTCACCACAACACAAGGAACTGTATTGAAAGGTCATGGCTTTAGGAAGGCTGAGAACCACTGAATATTCTCCAGAATTCTCAGTTGTACAGAACACAACTAATTCTGGGAGGGAAAAGGGAAGAAAACTGCCTGCTGAACACACTTGTAATCCCACCTTCTCAGAAGCTGAGGCGGGAGGATCCCTTGAGCCTAGGGCTTCAAGACCACCTTGAGCAATACAGCAGGACCCTACCTCAAAAAAGCCGATTTTCTAGCCACCATCACCCCCCCAAAAAGTCTTCATTCTAAAGCTCACTCACACTGTTTTCTTAAAAGTCCTCTCCTTTGGGGCCTACGGGATCTCAATTTTCAAACAATATCAACTCCAGCTCTCTGGTATCCCAATAAGAAGCAGAGAGTCTGAGGAGGGAGGAGTAAACAGAGCCACTCTACAAAGCAGGTGGGAGACACCCCAAAGCTGGTGGTGTGCAGCAAATTCCTTGCACTTCCGTTCCCCAAAAGCGTCTGGTGCAAAAACCTAGACAGTGGACACACGCTGGAGTAACACGAGTTTCAGAACGAGACAGCAAATACTGAAAAGGCGTCCTGGAAGAAGAAACTGTATGTGTTCAGTCTCCAGAATGTCCTTCAGCCAAGTAATTTTTAAAGAAAGAAATTAAATGTCTGAGCGTCATATACAAACATATCAAAGGATTTTTGACACATTACATAAAACTCATCATACTTTCATTTTTCTAAGACGTGTTTTTCTCCTACGCAATCAAGGACCATATTCCAAACCTATGGCTACAATTTAAAATAGTTATTTTTAACCACTGCATAAAATTTCATAATGTGTAACAATGTGCAACAATTTCTTTAACGATTTCCCTCTTAATGAGCCATTCAGTTTGTTTCTGGTTATTCACAACTGCAAAATAAAATGCAATAAATTTCCTTTCAAAGCCATTTGGGCCACTCCAGCTTTCACTTCTCCGCAGGCAAATGAGCTAAGGATCACGGTGCACACGCCCTGCACCAAGGCTTCCCTACACTTTATCTGCATTATTTCACTTTTCCCCTTCTGACAACGCCATGAGGCGGGTACTGCTACTTACGGGAGGAGGACACAGCTTTATCCAAGCTCGGCAGCTTTTCCCAGAGCCACTCCCCTTTGGGTCTCTCTTTTTAGAAACTGTTCCTTGCTCTGTTTCTACAGGTCAACTGTAGAGGCATTTTGAATATTAAGGATTTTTAGTCCTTTTTCCACCATATGTTACCAGTATTTTTCACAAACTGACATTTTGTTTCTTTGTTTATAGAAACTTTGCCCTAAAAAAGTTTTGCTTTTATGCAGTCAAGTATCTCTGTCCTTTCTTTATAGCTTCTACAACTTGTTTAAAAAATTATCTCCAGCCCTAGGTTATAAAAATAGTCTCTTAAATTTTCCTCCATTATTTTACTGCTTAGCTTTTATAGCTAAATCTTTATACATCAGGGATATTTTTATGTGTAATTAAGAATTTAATGTGTTATGCTTTCAGAGTAACATAAACTTTGTCAGCACCATTTATCATACAAACTATCTTTTTCAAGTGATTTGAAATATCACCATTATTGTATATCACATTATTTATTTCTGAGCACTATTTTAAGATCTACAGCACGAACTGGCAAACTACAGTTGAGTAGTAAATCAAGTTAGGCCCACTGATTTATATATCGCATTTGTGTTCACGCCTGCTGCAGTTTGAACACGTCCCCCAAAGTCCACGTGTTAGAAACTCACTCCCCAGTGCAGCAATGTTGAGCAGTGGGACCTTTGAGAGGGGGTTAGGCTCTGCCCGAGCAAACGGTTAATGCTGCGACCCTGGGAGTGGGTTCTTGATAACCAGCTATGGGTCTGTCTGCCTTCCCTCTCTCCTGAGCAACCTCTTGCCCTTGCACCTTCTGCTACGGGATGATGTATCAAGAAGGACTCCCCAGTGGCAGACGTCTCAGCATTGGACTGCCCAACCTTCACAGCTGCAGGGCATAAATCTCTTTACAAAGTACCAATGTGTGATATTCAGTCATAGTAACAAGAAAAAAAAAGAAAAAAAAAAAGAGACAGTGCTATCAGGACAGATTTGAATAATCAAGAAAGAAACCATACGGCCCACAAAGCTAAAAATATTTGCTCTCTGACCTTTTATAGAAAAAGTTTGGTAGCCCCTTATCTGTATGTCAGTTCCTACACACAGACCACTCACGTAGAATTTCAGCCGGTTTTAATTTCAGCTAATAGGAAATCTCCATTTTTTTTTCTGGTTATTTTCTGTCATTTATTCTTTTCTATGTAGTTTTACATAATTTTAAGCAGTTTAAAAAAAAACAAACCTAAAAACTCTGAGATTCAAATTGGGGTTGCATTAAGTGGTGTTCATGTAATGTCTCACTGTTAAGATACAAAACATTTGAATATGGTTTTAAGGCCTTTCATAAGATTACTTTTTCTTCAGCCACTATCATTTTTATAAAATTTATTCTAAAGCATTTTATAGTTTGTTTCAGTTATGAATAGGATCTGTCATTTTTCATTTCTGGCTATTTATCATTAGTATGGAAAAAAAGCAATAGATTTATGAAAAGTCACTGCATATCAAATTCCTCAATTCTTTTGTTAATTCGCAGTTCTTTAGCAACAGTACTCTAGATGTCACAGTGTAAAACCATTTCCTCTCAAATCCTAATAATTGTTTTTGTTTCAATATTTATAATAACTCTTTCATTTCCTAGACTCCTATCAGCACTTAGAGCCTCCTGAATAGTGTTGATTAATGATGAGAGCAGCCCTCTTATCCTTCCCCAGTCTGGCCACTGTGTTCTTCTGTGGCCTCATCTTCTGTTAGCCCTGCTCACTGTACTACAACCACACCAGCTGTTGCTGTTCCTTCAGCAGCCCGAAGAGGTCCCTGCCTCAGGCTCTTTGCACTTCCTGCTCAAGCTGCCAACTCCCCTGGCTATTTCCACAGCTTCCTTCTTTCCTTAAATCAGTGTCTGTTCAAGAGGCTCCGCCTGGGAGCAGTCATGCTCATCAACCACCTAACTCAGCACTTCTGCTCTCTCTCTAAGGGGCTTCAGTTTTCTTCACAAGGCATCTTGTGAGCTGACCTAAATTGGTATAAATGTATTTGTTTGCCAGCTGTATCCCCTTCAACAGAATCTAAGCTCCCCGAGGGCAAAATAGTTTCTGCTCTGTTCACTGCTGTGCCTTTCATTTCTAGCACACCTGATTCTGAAAGTTGTTGGATGACTATGTGATAAAGGAATAAATGGAATGAGTACACAGTTTTAATGAGCACAGCTCCAGGGGATCCTAATTTGGCAGACGTCTTTATAGTGTTTCCGTGACCAGTCCTTGCTGTAAGACTGCTGGGCAGGTGCCAGGCTCCTCTGAGGAGTACCCAGTCTCCCAGGCCTGGCTCTATTTGGCAGCCTGGAGGTCCAGGCCTTCACACGGGATATCTCAACTGCTAGTTCGTTAACTACCACCCGGCAAAGAAGAGATCAAATTTCCAAAACCTTCTGAGAGCTCAGGCTGGCCCAAGAGTACAAATCAGAGCTTTGCACTTTGTGTCCACACATGACCCAGGTCTGGCTGAGAGCAGAATCACCAAAAGCTGGGCAACCACAGATTCAAAGCCTGCAACCCAAGCCCCACTAAGCAAGCATAAACTCCAAGTCAAAGCACTGTGGACCAAAGAAAATGCTATTTTAGATTAAGTGCTCCAATCCCCACATTCCTCTTCCTAGAAATCACAAGACTATTGTTTTAGGTGGTTGGGAGGGAGCTCAGAGGCATTGAGTTCAGACTGTCACCTTTCAAGAATCACCTGGATTCTTGAAACTGGATTTTTCTCTAATAGATGCTAAATAAAACTGAATTCAAGATAATTAGATTTACTAAGCATTCAGGGAAATAAACAACACCCATCTGTACCCTATCTGTTTAAATGCTTTTCAATATTGGAAACAAAGATTCAGTAACAGTTCCAAGAGACTTTTATTTCACTTAGCGCTTTTAGGTTTTATCCGTGCATTTTCTAAGAAATCCCACAAACTGTAAAAACAAAATTTAAACGAACTATCACAATCTATTCTCACCTTCGCAGGACAGGAGTTTGCTCATTCCTAACAGCGTGACTGCCGTCTCAATCCATCGGGTACTTCACAAATTTTCCTGTAAGAGTTCACTTTAAATTGATTCCAATACTGTTGGAGATTACATCTGGCTGGGGGAAATGTCTTACACACTCTATTTATTATAAGTTATTTGGAAAGCTGTTGCTGTTTGCTCAGAGAGTACCCCAATCTCATTCCGAAGAGCCTAATCATCACACATGGTGGTTGGAAAAAAGCAACCACTCTCTCATCCCACGGTCATAAGAAAGACTATCCCAACCCCCCGCCGTGTGGCCCTCTATGGCTACAGTGGGTTCTTTCCATGGCTCGTGAGGATAGGAAGCACGGGAACCAAATGACTCACAGACTTAGTCTTATTAGATAACAGTTCTAACATTAGTAGACTACCTTATAATTTTCCAAACCAGCTTACATCAGATGTTAGCCCTCCTGTTACCTCAAGCACATGCTTATAGATCCATAAACACAGGCTTCCCTTTAAGGAGAGCTATGCTCACATACCTAAGGGCAGACTGCAGGTCGGGTTACTGAAGCCTACAGGTTTATAGGCACTCAAATATAAGAACCAGAGTGTTAATGAGCTAACAAGATTTTAAAGACACAGCAGACTTCTGGGACCCAAAAACTGGAATTAAATTTATTCAAACTGGAACTCAACTACGTTTGCAGGGTAAGCATAATTCGGCCACTATTATTTTTTTAAAAAACATAGCAAAAATGGATCAGTGCCTGTAGCACAGTGGTTATGGCACCAGCCATATGCACTGAGGCTGCTGGGTTCAAGCCCAGCCCAGGCCAGCTAAACAACAATGACAACTTCAAAAAGAAAATAGCCAGGCATTGTGGCAGGCGCCTGTAGTCCAAGCTACTTGGGATCCTGAGGCAAGAGAATCACTTAAGCCCAAGGTTGCTGTGGGTAACGTAGTGAGACTCTGTCTCAAAAAAATAAATAATAAATAAAATAAAATATGAAAAAAATAGCAAAGTAAAAGTAAAGTAAAATGAAAGCCCTAAAGAGATGAAATAATACTGATACAACTTAAAATTCGGGAAAGTAGATCTTTCTAGAGGGTCCACATGAATAAGCAAGACTCTATGAAAGGAATTTAAGGGTTTAAGCCGCTAAACAATCCCTCAGCATCCCCGTTCTCTCATGTTAGACACAATTTATACAGATGACATAACTACTTTCTCCAAAAGAGACTGAAGTGATTTACACAAATTAAACAAGACTTACATCTTTTAGTTAACACAGACAATCTGTAATATATATTAAATGCACACGAAGCATTTTGCTTAATTCAGTTTAGTAATCCAAAAAGTCACGCTATGTATATTAACTAAAGTATCCAGATAGGGTTTAACTCACTCGAGACACTCTTATTTACCCTTCCGTTAAAAGTGCAAATTTTTTTTAAAGACTGGGGGAAAAAAGAGAAAAAAAATCTCAGTTTTACAGGGTGGGAAAGAAAATAGAGAAGAGGATGACTCATTTGCCCAAGGTCATCCAGCAACCAGAGGGAAGCCCGGGCCAGAGAGCTCTCTCCATGCCCCAGAGCTCTGTGTACAAACCAGACGGTGCAGTCTGCCTTACAGGCTGGGGGCCTACAAAAGCCAGGATAATACACCCTTAATAATAGCAAAAGAAGAAAGGAGCACATCAGGTTATGCTCAGAAAAGCTGCTGCAAAAAAAAAAAAAAAGGAAAGAAAGAAAGAAACGAAAAAACCTAACAGCTCCAGCTGGAAATCTTTCTTACCCATTCTCCAAAACAAGTTAAGTGATCCAAGCACATTCAACTTCTTACTATGTATTTTTGGAGAGTGACTTTGGGGAGACGAGTGGCAAAAAGAATCAAGAAATGTTAAATATTCATGATTTACGACCTTACTCTTACTTGTCCGAGGATCCGATCAACCATCCATCATTCCTACCATCTTCATTTTGATCAGCGGGCCAACAAGGGATGCAAACTGGTCCAACTTGATAAGATGGCGAGGGGCTTCAGTCCAACCAGACCGCGCGTGCTCTCTCTCAAGACTAATAATCATGGAAGTTTCAACGGGCCGCCCTTCCCCAAGGGTGGAACTGTTACAGACCACAATTTACTTGAAAGATTCTGGTTTTTAACATCCTTCCCTGTAACACAAGAACCCTCTCACTGAATGTTCCTTATATGCAATGTGTTACTGGACTAAGTATCTCACTACGGCCACACGTTAAAAAAAATTTACCTCATGGGAAAAGTAAGACTATACGCGGCAGTGGAATGTTAACAGAGTCACTAAAAAATTACTTGTCCTAAAAGAGACACCACAAACTGTCATTGTCATAATTTGGCAAAATCTATCAACTACGCAGCCTCAAATTTATAGTAAGGTCAAGTGGTAAGGTATACATTCCAAAAGCTTCATATTAGGATTAAGAGTAAATAATATTCTATTTACAAAAATGTCGCTGGTAAATGTCTGAGCATCTAGCAGCGAATAGTTAACAGGATCCTAGTAAAGGAAACGGTGAGCATTTGGTAACAAAACAATTCTCACAATTGATACTGAGTGTTTTTTACAAGTCTATAACAATAATCCAGTTGTACTGCCCCAAAGATTGCCTCTGATAGAAATATACAACATGGCCAAATGTGGAGGGAATTAAAGTGCTATCATTCTGATGTGAAGAGAAAATGTTGATGGAACTTTTGTGAAATAAAAGCTTTTTGCAAAGGATACAGTGGTTCAGAGATGCAAAATATTCTAATGAGTTCATTCAGTGACTAGCCAAAAAACAAAAGCACCTAAATGCTCTTCTAAGAATTTTCACTCAGGTATCATCATGATACACTATAATGTACCTTATATTTTACAATTGATACTTCATAAAAGTGCCACTTAAAATTAATTGTCATTGTAACTTATTTTTGCAAGGACATGACCTCCCACACACTTTCTGTTTCTTTTTATCCACAACATCCCACAAATGTGCATCTGGTTAACACATCCAATGACAATAAACTCAGGACATTTTCCGGGTTTCCAAAACAGAAGCATAAAAAGCACAGATCCTCTTCTAGGTCAGGACAGAGGCCTCAGGACAAAACAGCTCTACTGGGCAGTCAGGTAGTTAATATCTAAACCTCAGGCATGCAACCTTTTTCTTCTTCTCTGCTGTACATTGAAAGAGTAAGAGTTGTCTTGGATCCCACATTAAATACACAAATATTAAGGAAAGCTGATTAACAACAACAAAAAAGTCTCTGCATGTTTTTTCATTATATCTGGCACCAAAGATTAAGCAAAGTTCTCACAAAATCAGCATGTGGCCCCTGGGCCACAGGTTGGACACCCCTGACCTGAGGATCATATGAAGCTTTCACAACTACATCCAAAGAATAGTAGGCAACATAGTGAGAGACTTGGAGACCAGGAGATTTAAATGACAGCCGACAGGGACGACTGCAACAGTCAACCTAGACTGGAGAAGCCTGCAAGGAGCCTTGGGAGGTGTCTTCGAATGTTTGAAGGCAAGTTATACAGAAATAGATATAAGCATGGTCTCATAAGAGGGCAGATTAAAAATGAATAGAAGTTACAGAGGAGCTAACTTCAGTTCAAAGGAAAACTTTCTAACAGCTAGAAGTGCACAAGAGAACGGGCTGCCTCACGCAGAAGGACAGGTCCTGTGGGCGCTCAGGAACCACCGTCAGGTGTCACAGGACCGGGCTGCCTCACGCGGAAGGATGTGTCCTGTCAACACTCAGGGATCACTGTCAGGTGTCACAGGGCAGGGCTGCCTCACCTGGGAGGATGTGTCCTGTCAGTGTTCAGTGACCACCGTCAGGAGTCACTGTCAGGTGTCACAGGACAGAGCTGCCTCACGCGGGAGGATGTGTCCTGTCAACACTCAGGGACCACTGTCAGGTGTCCCATCAGCGCTCCGTGACCACTGTCAGGCGTCACAGGGTGGCGCTGCCTCACCACGAAGGGCTTGTCCCGTCAGCACTCAGGGACCACCGTCAGGCGTCACAGGGTGGGGCTGCCTCACTCCGGAGGACGTATCCTGTCAGCGCTCAGGGACCACCATCAGGCGTCACAGGGTGGGGATGCCTCACAACGAAGGGCTTGTCCCGTCAGCGCTCAGTGACCACCATCAGGCGTCACAGGGCGGGGCTGCCTCACACGGGAGGACGTGTCCTGTCAGCGCTCAGGGACCACCGTCAGGCGTCACAGGGTGGGGATGCCTCACACGGGAGGACGTGTCCTGTCAGCGCTCAGGGACCACCGTCAGGCGTCACAGGGAGGGCACAGGAGACTGACCTAGACGGCTCCCAAACCCAGTTGGCGCTTCACTAATTTTCTATAGCACCTTGAGCAAAACAACCAGTCGCTCGCTCTGATTCTCAGCTCTAAGGCCACAGGTAGCATTGTAATTTTCTGGCGGTATGAGAGGGGAAGAAAATACTTTCTTGTATAGATACTGAAGTGTTAGGCAACCCCATGTC